>RDRW01000406.1:0-208593 GCA_007896445.1 Puccinia hordei | reverse complement strand
ACTAAAAAAGGATAATTTAATTTATGAAACCTTTTGGAAAATTAATTTCAAACATGCAATAAATAGATTAAGAACCATTTATTGGCATAGTTTTCTTCTAGTGATCCTGAAGATCCAAGATTAACCATAGTATTTATAGTATAAAAAATTACACATGAATAAGGGTAAATCTTTATGTAAGTAAATATTAATTATGCAGTAAAGACTTGTAAATTAAAATCCCACATGATTAACTCTCCAGAGCAAGCGCTTTTTTCAAGCTCTAACCCCAAAGGAAGTTACAAGTACATGTGATTAAGATTACTTAGTTTAATTGAGAAAATAAACATTAAATTAAGTTAATTAATAAACATGGTGACATTTTTAATTAACAATGCCACCATGCTTCCCTTCTTACCACGAACAGGCTGATCAGAATCACTTGTCAACATTGCCCCAATCCCCACTGACAATTAAATTGCAGAGGAATTAATACAAATATTTTATTATTTAAGGAGGAGGTCTCTTCACCAAATTGAAGATATCCTCCCCCATCAATTTTAAAACCACACTAGATAACTTATTATAAGCTACAAAGGCGCTCACCTTCTCCTGTAAGTAAGGAGGGACTGGCCTTTATTTATATACTATCTTAAATAGTTAACATTCCTCAACCAAATCCCCCCCAATCAATTAAAATACTTTTAATTGGATTGGAAGAACCGTGTATCAATCTGGTTAGCCCTTCTAGGATTTAAATCCCTTAATAGAAGTTTTTGGCAGCAGGGTTATAACCTGTTATTTTTGATACTTAGTGTTTAACAAACACTTAAGTAATTGCTTTTATTGGAAATTGTCTATTTACACTTTTTAAAGTGTAAAAAACTTCTATAGTCCTTACTGTACACGCCACAATAAGTGGAGTAGAGTACAGCAAGCTGACAAAGTCTTTTTCTATTAGGAGTTGTGGCCCTTTCTTAGCCACTACATCCACTGGGACTAAACACCCCTGCTTGCAGGCCCCATTTCTGAGAGGTTCAGTTCTCTGCTTTTAGCACGAAAATCTTTGGAGGGAACTAAACACCCCAGCTTGCTGGCCCCTCCATAAAATCATTGATCTTTTAAATATTAATATAAAAGATCAAAAACCCCTTTTTCCCCATATTTTTTGCCTTGCACCTTGTGTAGCTAGAAGGATATCAGTCCTTGGCATCACAGAGCTTGAAATTACTAAGGACGGTTTCCTTAAAATTGGACGGGGGTCGCTGGAAAAATAAGGACGGTGTCCTTAATCTGATGAGCCAATAGGGCAAATTGCTTGGTGGGATGTCATTGAAACGGATTCCGTATTTGTGAAGAGGGTGAATGCAAAGGACAGCATCATCCTTAAAAATTGGAAAGTGGTAGCTGGAAAAATAAGGACGGTGTCCTTAATCTGATGATCCAATAGGGTGAATAGCTTGGTGGGGAATCATAGACCGGGATGGGGTTTTTCTGCAGAGGGTGAATAATAAGGATGGTTTCCTTAAAATTGCATCATTCTAGCTTGAGGTTAAGGACGGCATCCTTCATCCAATGAGTCAATATGTCAGCTTTCTGTACTCTAATCCACTTATTGTGGCGTGTACAGTAAGGACTAAAGAAATAACTTACACTTCAATAGTGTAAAATAACAATTAACAATAAAAGATAATACTCAAGTGTTATAAAACACTAAGTACAGCAATATAACAGGTTCTACCCCTGCTGCCAAAACTTCTATAAGGGATTTTAATCCTAGAAGGACTAACCAGATTTTATACACGGTTCTTCCAATCCAATTAAATGTGTTTAATTGATTGGGGGGGGTTTTGGTTGAGGAATTTTACTAAAGAAGATAGTTTATAAATAAAGGCCAGTCCTCCTTACTTACAGGAGAAGATGAGCGCCTTTGTAGCTTATAATAAGTTATCTAGTGTATGTTAAAATTGATGGGGAGTCATCTTCATTTTAGTGAAGAAAACTCCTTCTTAAATAATAAAACAAATATTATTTCACAAGCTTCTTTTGAAGCAGTGATCAGGGCAAGATCACCAGGGGGAACTGAGCACCCTGTTCGTGATCTGATGTGAAATATGGTGTCATTCCTACGTGGAATGACCACATAATTATTTCATTCAATGAATGGCTTAGTGGGAAATAATTATTTCAACATTAAATAATTATTTCACTAAGATGTGCTTGTGAATAAATTTTCTGGGGACTAAGGCTTGGAAAAGCGCTTGCCCTGAGTGATCAGTAATGTAAAATCACATGTACTTATGTATTTAATACATACTACATAAGTTATATAATTAAATACATATGTAATCTTATAGTATATATTACTATGGGTTATGCTGGGATTTTCCAGGATTTCAAGGAAAGAAACTATACCAATAAATGGTTCTTTATCCATTTATTGCGTGTTTGAAAATTGATTTGCCAAGGATTTTCCTTAATTAAATTTCCTTGGATTTTTGAAAAAAAACAGATATAATTTTGTTATTATGTTTTGCGTGTGGTCATAAGTGTGGCTTGAACACAGAGCCTTGTGTATCAACCAGATATCTCTAGGCTTGTTCTTAACTAATACACTACATACCAATTGTTGAAATTGATGAGTATAATCTCTGTTATAACCAGAAAATCTAGTAAAATAAATAAAGTAAAATAAAATAAAATAAATAATAATATAATTAAATATTATTAATTATTCAGCTTGCAGTTTCAAGTGTTACATAATGTATGTAATATCTTGATGGCTGACACAATAGGGGGAATTGCTTAGGGGGGGGGGTATGATTGACAGGGATGTTCTTTGTTACAAAGGGTGAATAATAAGGATGGTGTCCATAAAATTGCACACAGGGAGCTGGAAGAATAAGGAAGGTGTCCTTAAAATTGCTTATAGGGGACTGGTTACGTCAGACAGTGTCCACAAATGGATGAATGTTGGCCAATTAGACAATTTCAAGATTTCATGGGTGAATCAGAAGAGCTTAATTATCCAATCAACACATGGGCACCCTGAATCACCTTTTCAGCACATATCTAGTTTGTTATAGTATTTCAGAAAGGACAATGACAAAAACTCAAGCTGATCTAGCAAATAACAATAATGGGAAAAAGGCGGAAAGCATTGGGATCAGACTTAAACACTAGCAGACATAAGGAGAGGGGCTTGGGGAGAAGTATTGGTGACAATGTTTCTATTACAATAATTGATGACATCATGAGCAATGGCTTCAGCAAGGGAATGGCAGGAGTTATGAAGCGAGAAATGTCATCAGTTGGGGAGTAGAAGACAGAGCCAATAATTTTTCTGATATAAATATCCAAATTAATCCAGATTGATTCTCGAGGAATGGCCCGGGGGCTGGAGTGAGATTTGATGGCTTCAAGGTCACATAAAAATTCCATGCAGTTGGAAATTGAATGAGAACGGCAATCACGGGATGCAAGGAAAATGCCCCTTACTCTTGAAGCAAGAAAGAAGACAAAAGGAAGCAAGTTGTGGTGGGAATGGTATTGGGTGAGTTCATCCCGGACACAATCTTCAGTGCAGACAACAGTTCCATTGTTGTCTTTTTTTTTTGTTGACTTTTCAGAAGTTGCTGTTATGTTCACCATGTGCACAAAGCATGGTACAGGCCATCATCATATCAATGATGAGAACACAAAGCTGTTCAAGTTGTTCCTGGATTGAAATTCTTTTGGAACCATTTGCATCACTGGGGTTGGGCTCATCTGCGTCAGCAATAGTAAGGTGTGGGACAACAGTGGTTTTCTGGTGTTGAAGCCATGAGAGTATCTGGACATGCCTGCTAAGATTGTTGGTTGTGGATTGGAGGTTGGGGCCGGATTGAACAGGCGTCTCATCAGAGATGGTTTGGGTGGATATGGCAATGGACTTGGCCCAGTTTGAAACCGCATGGAAGGGAGGTGGATTGTAAAGACTGTGGAGCATTCTAACTATGGTTGACTTGGGGTGATTTTATGTTCTGTGAAGGGATGGAGCACCTGGAATAGCCACTTTGTTTGCAAGTTGTGCCAGCAGGGCAATGTCAATAACATCTTCAGCATTCCATACCTCATGTGCCTGAGGACCAAGGCAGCCAGGAGCTGTATGGATTAGTGAGAGATGTGTGTATTAGTAAATACAATTAAGATAATTGATCAAATCAATACAATCATTGAACATAGAATGAGTCATGATTTTCCGAATCCAGTTTTCAGTTGAAAATGCCGCCATATTGGATACATACTGGGCATTGGGGGGAGCAGGTGGGTTGGTGTTGGCGAAATGAATTAGAAGTAGCTGGGTGGTGCCATCCCAAGCCTGGGCATACTTGGGAAGTTACATCCGTCCCATTTGATAAATATCTGACATTTTGTGGATTGTGGAACAGAGACCATCACTGAGAATGAGGGTAAACAGGTTAATGGTGGGAGCTGGTATGTCAGATGGGTTTGAAGTTTGTGGAATCTCATTGGAAGAGGCAGGGTAACTAGTCTGGACTTCTTTTCAACCAGGAGTTTATCTTTGAGTGGTGGTTGATTTTTTGGCATTTGAGATGTCCGTATTGTGGGTGTAGGAGGTGTTGGAGAGGTTTCTGGATGTGGAGCACTAGAAGGAGTGACTTGTGTTGTCTTCTTGGCAGCACTTTGGATTTGAGTTGTAGGTCTTTGCTTTGGAGTTGGGTGTTGAGCTTGCTGTGCAGTAGGTGTGGACTGTGGGGCTGGGGGCAGTCTGCAATCAGATAAATCTGTGGTATCAATTTGATCATGGAATGAACCTCCTTCTTGTTTGGAGCTGGTTGACATGTGATGATTGTGGCTTGCTCAAGACAGCTGATTGGAGAAATCAAGTGGATTAATAGACGTGGTAGGTGGAGCTTGAGTGTGTGGTTTGATAGGGGTTGTAGGTGGATGTCAGCCTTAGAGTCAGTGCAGCTGACCTAAAGTCTGCCTTTATCACTCATTATCTTAATCCCAGTCCCAAATGTGTTATATCTTTTTACCCTGAGGTTACACCTTTTTTTGACTTCAAATTCTGTTTCTTCATTAAATTTGACCATAGTGTTCACTGAACACTTTGTAATTGCTCAACTCCTTCATGGAGTAATTAAATAAACAATTCTATGCTACAGCTGGCTGGGCAGGTGAAACAAGGCCAGCCAACCATATCTACATGTTAGATGACATAAGCAAACCTTCCGTTGCAGGCAGGATACACAACCTCAAGACACCAAGAACCACCAACTCAGATCACCAAGGATTCATCAAGTTACAGTTCACCACTCTAACCAACCAAAGGCCTCGTTCACCCAGTACTTCACCAGTATTGTCAGTCAGTCCCCTTTCTGAACCTTGCTCTTCTGACAGCAGTCCTTCTCTGTCTCCCCTTCTTCCCTTTCCTTTTCCCTTTCCTCACCCATCATCAAATCAGATCAATCCAAGCTCCAATCCTCAGATCAGATCAGCTTCAACCATCCTAAGAGATCAACCAGCTTTGCTTCAGTCTTTTTCTGTTGTTTTTCCTTGAAACAAACCACATAGTTTTCCCTCTAAAGAACCTTGACTATCTTGCTTGACATAGTCTAAAAAACTGGGCTGATTAGAATTGTCTTCTCAGATACCTTCCACATTTCCATTGTGTGAAGAGGCTGTTGCTTTTCTCAAAGACTCTGGCACAGTTGATCCAACTTTTCAAGTTGTTGATTATCATCAGTAAAGAGCACTCAGATTATTTGAATCACAGATCAATCAATAATCTTTCCCCTTTTCCTTCTTTTCCCCTTTTCCTCTTTAACAGTTGTTTTCTTTATCCCTTGAAATACAACTGTTGCCCCCCATTCTTGTGTCCTGTTGTCACTTTAGAGACCCAGGCTCAAGTGGAGGTTGATAGGTGCTGGGATTGGAGGAGCTGGCAGGAAGGGAGATGTGTGAAGATATCTCCACCGGTGGTTGGGGCTTTTTGGTCTTCTTGGGAGCTCAAGTTTTGGATGTGGTAGGTGAAGTGATGTTGGGTGTGGCCACCTGTTTGACCATTAGATGCTTGTGTTCTGGAAGACACTTATTGACAGTGTATTATGGAGAGACAATTAATGATGAGCACAGTTGAGAATTTATACAGAGAAAGGAAGAGACAGACCATTGCAAAGATGATCCATTTTTGTTAAAATCAAAGAGAAATCTCTCTTGATTGAGCTTGGGAGGTTGTGAGCCTGTGTCTCTTGAGTTATAACATGACACAAGGATTGGGGGGATAATTAATAAATTACTTAGTAGAAAAAATGTAAACAATGGTTATAAAAAGAATAAAGAAAAGATCTTAAGAGATCTGGGGAGCTTCCAACTGAGGTTCAGCCTCTTCTTCCACAAGAGAAACTGGGAGAAGGAGCCTGGTCAAAGGAAACTGAAGCCAGCCAATCTTTTTTTGGTCAAAGGAAACTGACTCAAGCATTATTAGATGGAAACCTGGTTGATTTTCCCTGGATAGAATCAACAAAAACAACAAGGGGATACAATGAAAAGGATCTAGCAAATTGTTGCTGGCTGAGGCTTTGATTCAGCAGGATTAAATCCTCTGGGATTATGCCAATATTGGGGAGCCAAAGATATAGTAGAAAAAAGGGGAAGAAGGGGGGAGGATAAAGTAGAACAGACAGACTAGGGATAAAGGATGGTAGAAAGAGTTGAATAGGTTGCAGAAGAAGGGACTCACTGGTTGATTAAATATCAGTAGAACTGGGAAGTAATCAGGGAAGTGAGGGCCTGACTCAATATTCCAAGACTTTGGTAAGGAAGCTGCTGGAGTTCAACTGATAAAAGTTCTTTTTCCTGAAGTGTGTGGTTTTTGTGTGGTATCCTGGAGTCTTTGTATCTTCTGGGGTGTAGAGGATACTCAGACTCAAAAATTTTCATAGTTTGCTGACATAATCAGTGCTTGCTTGTGGTCAGGTTGCATCTGAAACACTGCGCAGCAGTTTTTAGAATACAGCCAAAATGGAAAAGCTTGCTGTTGGGCAGGCAGATTTGTTTGATCTTTAGCCACTGCCAACTTCAGCCTCTGAACTGGTACAGCTCCTGTATGGAAGCTTTCATACAGCAGTATGATACAAGCTAACTTTCCAGTTTTTTTGTTTCCAAGTTTGGTGCTTTGAGAGCTGCTGTCATGAGCCGTATTGGGGGCCTGCCCGCACCAGAGCCCACACCAAATGTAGATAGTCTATCACGTACATGTCACAGACAGGCCACTATATAGTCTGTCAGGACAAGGATCCACATCCCATTCCTCATCCTGCAATCTACATTATAGGATCCCGAAACCCCAGAAACCCCAGAACCCCAGTGCCTTCCTCTCCCCAGATCAGACCATAACAGCTGCACCATTGGAATCCTGGTGCAATTTCACAACCAGCAGTCCACTCAACAAGTTGAAGGGCTGCCCCTCATGCTACCCCTTGGCAAGACCCCGGGGCTCAAACTGCTGCCAAGAGGTGATCCCACAGCCTGTACACTTGAGCTGTACAGGCTGTATGGACACCTGTGCCTGAAGGTGTCAACAAACTGTACTCTATTCCACTGATTGTGGCGTTCACAGTGAGGAATAAAAAGTCTTACACTTAAAAAAGTGTAATAAAGATATAACTATATCCAATATTACTTTGGTGTTTGTTTAGAAACTTTTTTCTGACTGGGTCCTCAAGGACTGATAAGTATGAATTTGACACTTTTGTAACTACAAATCAAAATAAAATAATACTAAAAATTAACACAGTTTTGACTAATTTTTTACATTTTTTAATAAATTTTTTGAGAGAAAAAAGAAAGTCCTACGGGGAGTGTTGAGAGTGGGGAAGAGTAATTATACAAGAAAAAATTGGGTTTTTTTTTATTTTTTTTTATGTTCTGAAACCCGGTTATTGAATCCGAGGTCATGAGCTTGGCAACAAGTAGTGCGAGTTGAAACGGTTGTGGGGAGCTGATCCCTAGCTTCAGCAATCTTTGCTCAAGGATTCGCCTGAAGTATTGACTTGAGGTGACGCAGATCCCTCTTGTTGGTTTTGCGAGGCCTCCCAGATTGTGCTGCGGTGGCAACAGTGCCTTGGTTTGCCTCTTGGGCTACAATTGATGAAACAGTTGATTGTGGCATGTTAAGCCTATGTGCAATTGACGTCTTTGTCATCCCTGCGGCCGCCATGCCAACAATGTTGGCTTTTTGTTTGGTTGAGTGATGATGCCTAGTCATCTAAAAAAGAATCAAAACAAAATAATCAGTAACATTCAAGATGAAAAGTAATAAGAAAAACTGACCTATTCCGTTGATTGATTGCCAACAAAGTTGGTTGTAAGTTTGAAGGAAGAAATCCAACTTGGGATGGATTATAGACCAGTCGGTAGGTTTCACTGACATTTCACATAAAAAAAAATAAAAAATAAAAAAAACCCCGCAACGAACATTTTTCTCTAGGCACTGTACATGTGAGGAAGGCAATTGGGAGATGGATTCCTGTGAGAACGTTAAGTTCATTGTCAGCTTGCTACTAGCTCAGAGACAACCTGACTAGAAAAATAAATATTAATTAATAAAGAATACATATGAAAGAGACATTATTACACAGGTAATAATGTACCATAAATTATGATAAAAATAAGAAAAAGATAACATTTTATAATATAAACATTATTACATATTAATAATGTAATAAACAAATATAATAAATAAATAAATAATAAATAAAATAAGTAATAACTCATTAACCTTTGAGATAAGTGAAGATATTATCTCATATTCTGAGAAAGAGCAAGTAAAATAACCTAGGGTACTTCAGCCAAAGTACCCTAGAAAACTTACTCCTTATAATAATAAAATTAACTTAAAGAATACTCCTACTAATTGCTAAAATACTTACTAGGTATAAACATATGTAATATGAGAGTATTCTAGTAAGTAGCAGTCCTTAAACTTTGGGATCATTACTTAAATAAACTATGTCATTATCCTTTAAACACATGAATAAAATATTAAATAACATTTGACATAAATACCACACTGTTGTATATTCTTTGTATTATTATTAAACTGTACAAATAAATACTGTATTGGTTAAATAATATCATAATACATGAAAGACACAAAACAGGGGATAAAGAAAACATTAGAATACTTCAAACAAGCCTAAAGGAACTTGTACAATTAGAATAAATGACAAGCTCCTTTAATCACGGGAAAATAACAAATGCTGACGCTTTTCCCAGGATTTTAGCTTGTCAAATAATTGAATGGAGAGCTGTAAAAGCGCCCACAATGCAATTATGACAAGAACTCTCATGGTACAGAACTTTATATATGAAATAACCAAATTAAACAGAAATAATAAAGAACCTAAAAGTTGATTACTATAGAACTAAAACCAGATCTGAAAGAACAAAGACAATTAGATGAGATATAAATAAAAAGAAGAATAAAAAACAAGGGAGATAATCATACCCGATTAGAAATGAATAAATTCTAACAGACAACCAGAGAATAGGTGAGAGGACAGAGAAGACACAGGACTAAAAGATGAACTGTTGATTAGTTTTATTGTGATTCCTTGAGGTGCTAGATTTCACTTCTCACCAAGTTGAGATTCAGACAAGACATCTATTTGTGACAAGAGATGGATTGAGAGGAGTTTTTTTGAGAAGTATTTATATGTATTTAGAAAGAATGGAAGAAGGAGGAGAGCAAGAAAGGAAGGGAAAGAATGAAAGAGGATAGGATTTGATTGAAGGGATAGAGTGTTAGTTTGAAGAGAGTAGTTGATTGAGATTGAGGAAGGGAAAGATGAGAGTCGTTGAGTGAGATTGAGGAAGGGATAGATGAGAATAGTCAAGTGAGGAAGGGATAGAAGAGAGTAGTAAAGTGAGAGGGTACCGGTTGATCTTCAGTTAGGTTTTGATGAATGATAACTACCAGTGCCAGAAGGTCTTGGACTGTGGTTTTCAGATTTCACACATGTATCACAGGATAATGTTTAATAAGAGTACATCGAGTTTCAACACCCCCGCAACTTGATGGCAAGTGAACTAGAAAAAAAATTCTTGAAGCTGATTGAGTGATTTTGAATTACTTGCTTTTGTCAGGGAGTCGGCTATCATGTCTTCTGAGGGGATTAGAGTGACTGTGATTTCATTCTTGCATTTCAGATCTCTCAGCCATATGCTTTATATGTCAAGATGTTTTGTTTTTGAGTTTGATCCAAAATGATTGATTTTTTCTACTAGACCTTGATTGTCAACGTGAAATGTTGATGGGTTAATTGGCTCATTCCACAGTTCTTCAGCTAAGAATTTGATCCAAATATTCTCTTGAACTCTGTCAGATAGCGCATTAAGCTCAGCTTCTGTTGATGACAACGTGATATTCTTCTGTTTCTTGCTGTTCCAAGCCACCGGACACTCCTTCCAGAAGCAGATTGAACCGCTTGGAGAAAGTCTTGTTTCTAGATCCTCCGCCCATGTGGCGTTGGTAAAGTGTTGAATTGAATTTGATTCATCACTTCAATTTGGTCTCAGAGTTAAATGCAAGTGTCGAGTACCACTGACCTAGCGCCACACATGTAAGAGTTCTTTCCAGTGTGTGATTCCTGGTGCATTATTGAAGATTGATAAGATTGTCACCACTGGTGCTAGATCTGGGTGTGTCCGGCATGCAAGATAATTCAATATTCCGGTGTATGTTCAATAGTTGACCTTCAGTTTTTTAAATTCTTCTAATTTGTCTTGAGTAGCCGGTTTGAGCTGAACAGTGACCGAGAGGAGTGTGGATACAGTCCGACAATCCGTGAGACCTAGCATCTTGAGTCCTTTTTTGATCAGACTTTCTTGAGATAACGTAATGACATTGTCTGTTTTTTCAAAATCCATTCCAAGTAGTGTGTCCGGTTCATGTGGCAAAGAGTTGGGGAATCAATGTAAAAACAGACCTTCAAATGCTTCAACCTTCCCTACTACTAAGAGATTGTCAACATGAAAGAAGATGAACAAGTGTTTATCTTTGTGAATGAAAAGGCATGGATTGGACGTAGACTGAACAAATTTGATGTCTTGAAACCAAGAGGTGAGTGTCTCGTACCAGTTAAGAGGTGCCTGCTTGAGGCCGTAGAGAGATTTTTTTAATCGCAGAAAAGGTGCTTTTCTTGATGACCCATCTGGAGTATTTATGTACAACTCTTCTTTCAGTGGTGCATATAAGAATGCACTTTTCACATCAAATTTCCTGATTGGTAAGCCTTTGTCTATTCCAAATAGAAAAATCATCAATAGCATAGTGAATTTTCCAGGAGGGGCAAACGTTTCACCGTAGTCTTGTCCTTCCACTTGCGCAAACCCTTGTATACAAAGTCCCGCTTTCTTTCTTTCAGCAGATGACAAGGTGGGATGCTTTGTCTTGAAAATCTAAAGGGTGTGAAGAAATGATTCCGGAGTTGAGTACATGTCTTCCCAAACTTCATGATGCTCAATATTCTTCAGTTCTTCATTTGTTGCCTCTAACCACTTGTCTTTTTCTGCTGACGCCAGTGCTTTCTTGTAGGAAGTATGATTGGTGGTCAGATATGTGTACTTGATGGGTTTAACTTGTGATGTTTGTTCTTGAAGAACTCTTCCCATTGAAGCATCTTCAGTTCTTGGAATCAGATTTGCAGCAATTTCTTCATCACTTTCTTCAGCCAATATTTCTTGGATTTCCTTTATTTCTTCAACTTTGTCCATTAAGATATCTTCTTCAACATGGCATGAAAATTGGTCTTTGTCAACTGTTAGATCCCATTCTGCACTCTTAGTAACCAGAGAAGAGTATTCTAAAAACAGAACGTTTTTTGTTTCGACAATCTTCCCATTGTTCAACAAAATGCAATACGAGCGTAGTTCTTCTGTGTAGCCCAAAAGGACTACCATTTCCCCTTTTGTTTTAAGCTTGGAAAAGGACTGTTCTGGTTGAATAAGATATGACACTTTATTCCCAATTGGATGAAAATAGCTCAGAGGTAACAAACAATTTTTGAATAATTCATAAGGACATTTTGTTAATCAATGAGCTCAAATCTGAGTTAGGGTGAGTGAGCTCACTTTTGCGATTTCATTCCAGTATCTTCTATCAATTTGAGAATCTTCAATAATAGTTCTCATTGACTCTAGTATTGTTTGATCAAACCGTTCAGCCAACCCATTTTGTTGTGGGGTATATGGATCTGCACTGCCAGCATAATTTCCTAGGATGAAGTCATCCCAGTTAAACTGGGATGCACTCAACCAATTTAAACTTGGTTGAAATCAACTGATGAAATACAAATCCAAGGGACCCCCCTTGGTTTTATATTTCATTGGTTGAGGTCAACCTAATTTAAATTGGTTTTTTGCATCCTAGTTTAACTGGGATGAACTCAACCTAGGCAATTATGCTGGCAGTGCTGAAGTGTGTTGCTTAATTAGATGAGCTTCACAGTATTTCTCCATTCTTGAATTAATAAATTTGGATCCTCTATCTGAGTCAAGAGTTGATGGATGGGGACCTAATTGCTTAGCCTCAATATCTATCAGTCTAGATAGTGCACTGGGCACATCACTTTTTAGCTTGATTGGTATGGCGCCACAAAATCAAGTGCAGCTGTCCACTACCGTAAGGATGTATTGATGACCAGATTGCAACATTGGGGAGATTGGACCAATAAGGTCAAGATGTAATTCTTCAAATGGTTTAGAGGCAGCCAAGTGTTCGGACTAGAATGTAGCTTTTGTAATTTTTGCAACAGCACAAGATTTGCAGTTTTGACAATTTCGAGAGGAATGCCTAGCTTCTTTCTCAGTCTATGATAACTAATGTGACCAAGAGACTTATGTAAAAACTCAGCATTCAACAAGTTACTTGAATGAGTTAAATTTTCAAATTCCAAGCTAGGAAGGTTTCCAATATAACATCCAGACATCTGCGTATGATTTTTCTTTGTAACTTCAGATCATTTTTGTTGAAACTAACTGAGAAATCATTGAGTACAAGACAACAAACAGACAATAGATTGACTACAAGATTGGGAATTTACAAGACAGAGTTTAGAAACAGTTCTCCGTGCTTGTTCTTTAGGCTGATTGATCCAATGCCTTTGATTTGTAGGTCATCTTGTCCTGAGCTAGTTTGAACTGATCCTAATTCTTGGTGTTCTAGATTGTGAAACAGGAGAGGATTTGAGACCATATGAGCTGAGGATCCCGAGTCCAGAATAAAGAGATGAGGTGATCGCAAGAGATACAAGTGGAAACTACTAACAGTTGATCCTGAATTGGTTCTTGGAGATCTTTGAAAGTGAGCCGGTCTAAGTTCAGGATGGAGCATCCAGCAATTTGCTTCTGAGTGAGGTGCCAAAGGGTTGTGAGACGCTGGAGAGTTTTGAGTTTTACGACAGCATTTGGTAGAATTTTCAGTATAAAGCAAGATAGGGTTGGATTTGGTTCCACTGCCGCTGGCTCTGAGTTCTTGATTATCAGCGTGTAGGCGTAAATGATCATCTTTGGTCAAGTGAGTCATGGCATTGGCTATGTTGTGCATTCTTGCTGGAAACTTTTCTATGACGAGGTGTCCAATTGCGTCTGTTGGTAGATCCCAACCCACCTCTATCAACGGTGGGCCGCTACGCTATTTGACCGCTAAGTGTTAGCGTAGCGGGGTTTTTTTTTCCAGAAAATTTGTAGTGTTAGCTGAAATTTCACTCCGCTACACTAACAGTTAGCGTAGCAACAAATTTTTCCGTCCATTTTCTTGTAGCGTTAGCCGGGAAAATTCACCGCTACGCTAACATAGCGTAATGTTTCTGGCGCTAACAGATTTTGAAGTTCTCAGTAGCGTAGCGGCTTCATCACTACGCTACGCTAAATGTTAGCTGTTAGCTGATATTTTTTCCGCTAAATATTAGCTGTTAGCTGATATGTTTCCTGCTAGATGTTAGCTGTTAGCTGAATTTTCTCCCATTACACTATGCTCAAACAGCGGGTTTTTTTTTGCTTGCTAACTGTTAGTTTCACAAGTTAACATGGCTGCTGTTTAAAGACTGTGTTTATGGCTTCAGAAGGTAAAATCCTGCTGCATTAAAGCATTTAGAAGAAAAGAATGTTTTTGGTGGATTACATATTGGTATATTTTACCAATAGTTGGTGTGAGGTGGATGGGCAAACAAAAGGATGTGGGAATGGTGAAAGTTTTTCCCTTGCACAAAATGTCTTGTTGTGCGGCCTTGATGCTATTAAATTAGTATTTCAATGCATTTGATGATTAGAATCAGGTCCCCAGAACGATGTCATCCCAAGATCCATCACTTCACATCAAAAGCATTTCAATAAAAATAGATTAGACATCAACATAAGGACATGATCCTAAATTTTGAGGCCAAATCAAGTTTATTTTATAGCTACCAGGGGGGGATGGCCAAATGGACAGCTCAGAAAGCCACAGTGGATTGTGTTTTTTATGAGCCAAAAGCCACATGGAAAAACAATTTGTTTTTGAAAAAAAAAAGAAAAAAAAAAAAAAAAACTTAAAGATAGAGATAGATGAATCAGAATTAAGCTGTTTTGATTGCTGTACTTGCTCAAGTACAGGAGTTAAAGCAGCATTTTGATTGGTTTACTTGTGCAAGTACAGATTTTTGATTGCTTTACTTGTGCAAGTACAGGAACCTAATTGAGCAGAGTGGACAAGCTTTGACCCAAGACAGGGGAATTTATCACTCTTGCTATATTAAAAGTGAGTGCAAAATACCTAATTGGTGTCAACCTCATCACAAATCCTACTCACCAATGAGGGTGACACTGATGAGGTATGTTGCAGTTACTTATAGTATAGCAGGAGTGATAAATTCCCCTGTCTTGGGTCAAATCTGGTCCACTCTGCTCAATTAGGTTCCTGTACTTGCACAAGTAAAGCAATCAAAAATCTGTACTTGCACAAGTAAACCAATCAAAATGCTGCTTTAACTCCTGTACTTGAGCAATTACAGCAATCAAAACAGCTTAATTCTGATTCATCTATCTCTATCTTTAAGTTGTTTTTTTTTTCTTTTTTTTTTCTTTTTTTTTTTTTTTTTTTTTTTTTTTTTTTTTTTTTTTTTTTTTTTTTTTTTTTTTTTTTTTTTTTCTTTTTCTTTTTCTTTTTTTTTTTTTTTTCTTTTTCTAATTTTTTTTTCTTTGTCTTTTTTTTTTTCCAAAAACAAATCGTTTTTCCATGTGGCTGTTGGCTCATAAAAAACAGAATCCCCTGTGGCGTTCTGAGCTGTCCATTTGGCCATCCCCCCTGTTAGCTATAAAATAAACTTCATTTGGCCTCAAAATTTAGGATCATGTCCTTATGTTGATGTCTAATCTATTTTTATTGATATGCCTTTGATGTGAAGTGATGGATCTCGGGGTGGCATCGTTCTGGGGACCTGATTCTAATCATCAGATTCATTGAAATACTAATTTAATAGCATCAAATCCTCAATAAAAGACATGATTGCTTTACTCCTGCAAGTATAGCACTAAACTAACAGTTAGTGAAGTGCTAAGCTAACAGTTAGCTCACCGCAACAGGGCGCTATGAGTTAGCATACATAGCTGAAAAGAGCGCTACACTAACAGTTAGTGTAGCTGACAAGAGCGCTACGCTAACAGTTAGCGTAGCTGACAAGAGCGCTACGCTAACATGTAGCGTAGCTGAAAAGAGCGCTACACTAACAGTTAGCATAGCTGACAAGAGCGCTACGCTAACAGTTAGCGTAGCGTTTGTTCCAGCTAACACCGCTACAAATAAGCTAACAGGTAATTCCTGTAGCGTTGACTTTTTTTTTTTGAAGTCGCTAACGCTACGCTACCACTATTTTTTTTTTTGACAAAATTTTTGTAGTGTTAGCTGAAAAAAAAACCCGCTAACAGTAACTTTGTGTTAGCGTAGCGACAAAAGCTAACATTACGCTACGCTACAGCTATTGTTAGCGTAGCGGGCCCACCGTTGCCTCTATGAGTTGAGTCTCAAATTTCTTCATAGTTGTGATGAAGCCGGTGATGTCAGATGGTTTATAAGGGGAATGGATGAATGATCTGAAAACTTGAGCCTTGTTTGAGGATTGAGTTGAGGCAAAAAAGTTGGTGATTGAAGTCCAAATAAGTCGAGTGTGTTCTTCATTACCGGAGTTGATCACATTGGCTTGAACGGGGGAGTTGAGTTTGGCAACAAATATAGATTTCACAAGCTTTTTGTTGGTGTCTGATAGAGTACCTGTGTCAGAGGTAACAGCGTCTTTAAGATTGATTAGATTGAGTAAATTTAGAACTTGTCTTTTCCAATCTGTGTAGTTGTCCATAGCTAGGAGAGGAATTTCTTTGATCAAGGATTTGATCTTGGCATCCTTGAGTTTATCCATGCCAGGAAAGCTAGTTGTTGTAGAAGGGATCTGGTCTTTTGATTTCTTGTAGTCAGTGGTTGACATGAAGTGTTTGCAGCAACAGTTCAACTGTTAATTGTAAAGAACCTAAAAGTTGATTAATATGGAACTAAAACCAGATCTGAAAGAACAAAGATAATTAGATGAGATATAAATAAAAAGAAGAATAAAAAACAAGAGAGATAATCATACCGGATTAGAAATGAATAAATTCTAACAGACAACTAGAGAATAGGTGAGAGGAAAGAGAAGACACAGGACTAAAAGATGAACTGTTGATTAGTTTTATTGTGATTCCTTGAGGTGCTAGATTTCACTTCTCACCAAGTTGAGATTCAGACAAGACATCTATTTGTGACAAGAGATGGATTGAGAGGAGTTTTTTTGAGAAGTATTTATATGTATTTAGAAAGAATGGGAGAAGGAGGAGAGGAAGAAAAGAAGGGAAAGAATGAAAGAGGATAGGATTTGATGGAAGGTATGGAGTGTTAGTTTGAAGAGAGTAGTTGATTGAGATTGAGGAAGGGATAGATGAGAGTCGTTGAGTGAGATTGAGGAAGGGATAGATGAGAGTAGTTGAGTGAGGAAGGGATAGAAGAGAGTAGTCAAGTGAGAGGGTACTGGTTGATCTTCAGTTAGTTTTTAATGAATGATAACTACCGGTGCCAGAAGGTCTTGGACTGTGGTTTTTAGATTTCACACATGTATCACAGGATAATTTTTAATAAGAGTACATTGAGTTTCAACAAATATGCATTTGTACCACAACTTGATCATTTGTTTCAAATATTTATTAATCAGTTGATCAATACATGTTGTACATCAAACCAAAAGCTCTTGAAGCGCCCTCAGATGAGGTCATCAGATGATTGACAGGCTGTATTGATCATTGACAGCCTGTACATGTAATAATTTGATAAGTTACATCATTTATTTCTACTAAGGATAACTCCTTCCTTGTAGTGTTCCCATAGCCAAAATAACACTTGATGTTTCCTCATCAGGGCTCCAGAAAGGCATTTAAGAGGCCCTTTCTCCCCCCTGTATTTTGACTCCCCAGATTTATCATATTTACAACCAGCATTCCACCAGTCCAGCATACTAGTGTCCTGCTCAGTAGATCAGTCCTCAAGACTTAAAGCCTCTCTATCTCAACGCCAACTCTGCCCAGCTGTCCACAAAGCCTTTCCAACTTCTTCAAGCTGTCCAGTTGTCCTCTGAAAAGTCCCCACTCCTCCCCTTAAAGCCTACAGTAAGGCTTTTTCTTTCAGGAGTTGTGGGCCTTTTCAGCCACTATTACCACTGGGATCTAAACAACCCCTGCTTGCAGGCCCCAGTTTATTAAGGTCTTAAATTAACTTTGGAGGGAACTAAACCACCCCTGCTTGCAGGCCCCTCCTAAACAAATTCTAATATCTTTTATATTAATAAAAAAGATATTGAAAATCACCCAAA
This sequence comes from Puccinia hordei, assembly GCA_007896445.1. Classification (NCBI taxonomy): domain Eukaryota; kingdom Fungi; phylum Basidiomycota; class Pucciniomycetes; order Pucciniales; family Pucciniaceae; genus Puccinia; species Puccinia hordei. Next base: position 190,678 of record RDRW01000406.1, on the reverse strand, counting down.
AACTCTTATTCTATATTTTTTTTTTTTTGCCTTGCACCTTGTGTAGCTAGAAGGATACCAGTCCTTGGAATCACAGAGCGTGACATTCATGTTGTTTTCAGCTAAGTTCAGGTAAGACATGGTCAGCTGTAGATGTAGTAGTACATGCAAGAGATGCGGAGATATGAAATGGCAAACCGGGTTCAGGTGTGGCTGACGAGGCTGGTACATGTACAGGAGCTAATTTCAATTCTGGGAAAGGATCTGAGGTGGGCACCGGATTCAGATTAGAGGTGGGAACTAGAGCTGGTGTAGGTGTCTGTGAGAACGTTAAGTTCATGTTGTTGTCAGCTAAATCCAGGTAAGACATGGTCAGCTGCAGATTCAGTAGTACATGCAAGAGATGCTGAGAAAAAAAAATGGCAAACCTGGTTCAGGTGTGGCTGAAGAGACTGGTACATGTGCAGGAGCTGATGTCAAGGCTGGGACAGGATGTGAGGTGGGCATCGGATTGAGATTAGAGGTGGGAACTAGAGCTGGTGTAGGGGTTTGAACTGCAGATTGATTGGAGGTGGGGACTAAAGATGGAGCTGGTTCTGGAGTTGGCAAAGGAGATGGCACCCCAGCATTGTTGAAAGTCATCTGGGTTGTTGAGTCTTGTGAGGGGATTGATGATAGGTCACTTTCTTCAGAAATTTGAGTGGGAATCTGTGAGGGTTGGGTTGTTAGTGGTGGGTTCCATGTTTTGAATTTGTGGGAAGTTGGATGGGTGGGAAGAAGTGAAAACAATTCACTGATAAGAAAGCTGGCTTTTTGGGGGAAGAGGACAACCTGAGGCTTCTTGTATAGTGAGACTTTGTGAATTTGGGACTTGAGCTGGCTTGTAGACACAGGATTTTTTTTGGTTGAGTGATGGTTGGGACCCACAAAGAGATTGTGTTGATAAAAGGCTGTGCTAAGCATGACAAAGCACATGCACAAACAATGACAAAGGTAACATACATGGAAGCACAAATAGAACTAAACAAAACATGCTTTGTCATCATGTGATAGAACTAAACAAAACATGCTTTGTCATCATGTGATAAAGGTAGATGTTGAAAGGATGAATGGAGGCCCTGATGCAGAGAAAAGGTAAAGTATTATCAAGAATGGGGTTGGACATACAGACCCTTTTACTGGCTAGGACATAGGCTTGTAAATCCTGTGACATAATACTAGTGTGATTGTGTTATATGTAGGTACTAGCAATCCACTAGCAAACAAAGGGTAGCATGTGAAAGGCCAGGTTGAATGGGGAACCTTGAAAAAGGCTGAAGTCATCAGGAGTGAACTTCATCATGGTGTATTACACAGTGCACATGCGTGAATGTAGATATTGACATCAGCATCTTAACAGGTGGGTCAGTCAGCATCAACTCACAGATGTGAGCACAATAAGCGGACAGCCTGAAGTCTTGTTGAACTTTGCTAATTCAAACCCCCAATAACTCTACCTGCAAAATACTCAGGGTGCTCCTCATGTTATGAATCTTGCTTGGTGAAAATCATTGGTGATTATTTCACTGGACTGGTGAAACATGAAAGGGTTTGAGGTTTGACAAGACAAGGTGATTTGTGAAGATGTGATTCTGGGAAAGGATGAATTGTATTGATGGGACATGGGGCAAAATAGTCATCTTAGTACAAAATCCGCAATGCATCCAAAACTGAAACCACATGAACTCTGTGCACGGCAATTATATCTACTAGAGATGAGCTAACAGTGAATGAAAAAAATTAATCTGGGAGCGTACTGACCTTTAGTGCTTTGAAATCAGGAGGATCAGTTTGTTTGCTTCTGGGGGGAAGGGGTATCACTCCATGGTTGAGTTACAGGCTCTGGGTAGAAAACATTAATGATTAAGAAGTGCATGACAGAATCGTGCAAAAATTGAATTAATGGTACCTTTTCCTTGGGAGTTTTGATAGTCAACCCCCTCTTTAGGCAAATTAGGTATGATCTCTCTGGGAATCCCATATTTTTGTGCCTGAACATCAATGTGATCTTGAATGGCAATTTAAGTGATCTTGAGGACATTGTGGTTCATGCCAATATGCACTGGAATTTGTGATTTTAGTTTTTGTCTTTCTGATAATAATTGTCACATCTTCCAACAAGTCATGCGGTTCTTTAGCTTGGACAGTCTTTTCACAATGTCTTTGATTAGGAGATATATCCATGATAATAAGGGTGGAAAGAGAGGGCAAGGGCAAAGTGTGAGGAAACCAAAAGCAACAAGTTCTATTTATCTTAGTTGAGCATGAAGGTAGAATAAATGAGTGTTCACGGCAAAGATAAAAGCAAACAGAACTTCCACTAAAAAAGATGTGGAGAGCCCAAGAAATTGATCAATGATTGCCATTGGCAGACCATTGACTCATTGCTTAATATTACATTCATGATTTCCTGAGAAGCAGAAAGGATTTATTTTTGAATATTTGGATGATGTGCTTGATTATCTTGAGAATACTCATGAACATGCAGAGTAAGAGGGTCCAAGCATTGTGCACATCATGCCAAGGTTTTAGGTAACTGCATGATGATCAGCATGCAGAGTCACATGTTGGCCGAATTAAGGTCACCTTTCATAATATGGTTGGGGAGTTGTCTGATGAACACATGTCCAGTATCTTCTGGGGATCCTGTTTCCCGCATTAAGATCACCATCAATATTATCTTTGGGGACATTGCTGATGATCAACTGTTGAGTATCTTCTGGTGATCCTGTTAATCCTTGCAGGCATGCAATGCAAGATGTTTTTGTTTCAAGAATTATGAACACCAACCATAATTTTGTTTATGTTCAGAGGTGTCAAGATGTAAGGACTTGTCGGTGATTGTCAGCCGCATTGATGCCAAGGACAATTCCTTCTAGCTACAAGTGGTGCACATATGTAAGGAAAGAGTGTTATGACTCTGGTTAAGGTATGAATGTTATAATTCCCAAAGAATATAGCGGAATTGTGACGTAAAAATTAGAGAAAAATAAGGTAATAATTATTTCAAATAAATTTAATATAATTACAACCAGAGGGGCCTGATAAATCAGGGGTGGCTTAGATCCCTCTAAGGTATCTTGCAAGTAAATTCAGAGGATTTAGGTACCTGGAAAACTGAGGCCTGTGGACACAGGGGTGGTTTAATCCCAGGAAAGGAAAAGGGGTAATATCTTCAAGAACAGGGTTATTACTTGCTAGTAATAAGCCTTGAGGGATCTTGGGGATATCAGGGTGAAACTAGACATTTTTGGGTGCTTTGTTGGATGAATGGTGGAGCTGGATGGTCACTGTAGAGTTGTTGGGGAAGAAAAGGCTAAAGAATAACTACTAATAAGCTTACCAGACTGTTTTATAAAGATTTATATCTAATAATAAGTGGATAAGGTTGTTGGTGGGTATTGGAAAGCATGAGGAGACTTCTTTGGGCGGTTGAAGAGCTCCTTAAATAGTCTTGAGATCCCTCTGGGGACCCTGTAGGTATTATTGGCCAACTTGTGGGAGCTTGGACCACATTTTGGCCATTTTTGGCTTTATTGGTGACACTTCAGCAGCTATTGCTTAGAGTACACATCACCAATTCAATACATATTTATTTTATTAGTGTATTTATTTATTTGTGTTGATTACAGTCTGTAGTACATTAGTACTGGTTGATGTTGATTAGTGGCTTATTTGTATTTTTATAATAAGCCACAGTATTTTTTGACTGTTGTGTAGTTTATTTTTGTATGTGTAATAATAATACACTAATATAATTATTTTATTCTAGTCCCCAGTAATCTTTATTACATATGTAACACATGTAATGAAGTTACTGGGGCGTGTTTTGTTGTTTTGAGGGTACCTTTGGTGACTTTGGTGTCCGCGTGCCACGCTGAGAGCCTGTAAGGGGTCTGATGCTTGCGCGGGGGCCTATGCTCCAACTTAGGAGCGGGCTTTTAGTCACGCGGGTTGAACTTCAAGGTATGCGGACTGCGGTATGCGGGGTTTGAGTAAAACACGGTGGATTTACACTATCTCCCCCAATTTACACAACACCTCATTTCTGTGACTGGAAATGGGGTGTAAGAATATGGGTATGTATATATGAGCATACAATAATGCAAGTGTCTTTTTATTTAACGGTACTTGCTAATTATAAATTGCTGATTTACATGATGAAGGAGTGAGAATTAGGGGTACCTTAGAGTGAGGTACCCTAGGTTAATTTTGGTGTAGATTCAGAATAGCAAATAATATCTTAACTATTATTTGATATTCTATGTAATTTTTAGTGTAAAATCCTGTGACAGGTTGCTCTGTCATAGTAGCAAGCTGATAGTGATCATTTTAATCCTTGCATGCATGCAATGCAAGATGTTTTTGTTTCAAGAATTATGGATGCCAACCATAATTTGGGTCACTTTCAGATGTCAAGACTTTTTGCAGGTGCCAGTATCTTCTGGTGATCCTGTGTCCCGCATTAAGGTTGCCATGCATAATATGTTTGGGGACATTTCTGATGATCAACTGTTGAATATCTTCTGGTGATCTGGTTGATCCTTGCAAGCATGCAATGCAAGATGTTTGGGTTTCAATAATGATGGACGCTGTCCATAATTTGGTTTAGATTCAGAAGTTACAGGCTGTCAGGTCTTGTTATTTCAGGCTATCTAAGTCCATGTTACGGATGCTGTCCTCTTACAAACCAGTGTCCATAACTCAGGAAACCATCCAGGAAAATTACCAGTTAGTCTTATTACTGATTGGAATCTGTATGAGGGGTTTCAATAAGTAAGGACGCGGTCCATAAAAGCTTCAGTAATAAAAAGGAATAACTAAACAATGAATTACCCTTAAAGTTTCAGGAATACAAAATGATCAAGGATAACATGTCATGGGTTGCAATCCCTGTAAGTCTCAGCAACCAATGCAGGCTGTCATTTCACAACTGTCTGCCCACAGCGCTATGTTTCAAGAGTCCATAATTTTGCCCAGGCAAGTTTCAAGTGTGCATCATTTTTCCCAAAAACAGCAATAATTATTTCCCCTCTTTGTGGAGTGAAACAGGCAGTTATGGGTAGCTTTCTGAGGCATACGTATTCCTCACTGTTACCTACAACAATACCATCTCACACCAAGTCATCCATCCCCTCCCCCAACAATTGAGAAAAGTTTTGAAAATGCGCCCAAATTTCAAGTTTACTAAAGAGAAATTGGACTGGCTCAGAGAAGTCCAAGCCAGAATTGACACAATTGTAGAAAATGAATTGGAACCAGCATCCAAGCAAGGTGCTCCATGGTCCGAAGAGTTTTTCTTCAATTTGTACCAATATGCCTGGTATACGCAGTCCAAGATTTGTGCTGATTCCCATGACCTCAAGATTCCTTCTTGGGCTATTCACAGCGTGCGGGCCTCCTAAGCACAACATTTTGGGAAAAGTCGAGTTCCCTCACAATTTTCCACTTTGTGCAGAAGCCTGTTAGGATTTATTAAAGTCATTGTTCCACATGTTTATAATGGGCCAATCTCATTCTGGGACTATAACCTCACTGAGGCTGCCTGACAAAAAATTGAATGGCGTGATTGAATTCAAGAATTATTAAGGCAAGTTTGGACCCTCATCCCAGTCTGCAACTATGTTGTTTGCAAATTCCAAAATGATCTAATTTCCTTCCATCTTCAAACCAATCACACATCAAACCTCGGGCAAGGGGTCCCTATGCGCAAATTACCCATCCAGTTCTTGATTGTTTCATACAAAATCCGTGACACAGAACCTCTCCCAACTCTTATCTGCCTGCTATCACTTTTCATTCAATGTGCAAGTTGTTTCTGCCCTTCTCAGTAAGGAAACAGTATGGAAATTTCCCATCCAATAGCTCTAAAGAAATATACCTTTTTTTCATCATCCACGGGCAATGGGTGCACATGCCAGCCTTTTAGGTATATTTCTACAAGTCTATTAATTAATGCAATTTATTCTCCAGATGGGATGGAATAATTTCAACAACAAGGACACCGTACATACCATTAGTAGGAATGGGTGCTTTCCACTTGACACATATCAGAGCTACTCAGAAATATCCACCCAAAAATAATTTTGTGTTCAGTGAGGAGTTCCCCAACTGGTCTATGTACAGCTATTTACACATTAATGGTCATAATAACAGTAGTGGATACATTCAAAGGAAAGTTTAGAGAAACTGTTCTTGATAAGAATTGAAGCCTTGATATACATACACAGCTATTTACAACTTTAAGGTCATGACAAGAAATGACAAATCTAAAGGAATGTTTATGAACACCGTCCTTGAAAAGAGTGTAACATTTCATGTCAATCCATCTACAAAAATTAAGTATCTTGTCAATGCAAAAACCATAAAAGCCAGAAATAAGATGCTTAACTTGCCATCCTAAACAGTTGGGCCCTGCCAGGTTGTAATCCCCCTCATGGATTGTACAATGAGTGGTACTCCAATTGGGGGCTTTGGTATCAAGCTTGTCTTCTCCACCACAGGGTGACTGGTGAGGGGGCAACTGGTGAGGGGTCTAATGCTCTGAGAGAGTAGATTGAAGTATGAATTTTGAGTGACTGTATGGTTGGCTTGTTAGGGGTCTGTGATTGGTTGAGGAGGTAGGTGTCATGCGACCAACCCAACGTACTAAGGGGATTCAGCTGGTCAAAGCGCAAAGGAGAAATGAGGCTAGGGTCGTCGAAGATAAGTTCAAAGATAAGTTCAAAGATAAGTTCAAAGATAAAATACTCAAGGAAGTCTATGAGCACAACTCAAGGTAATGGGTCAAGTTGGACTCAAAGGATTTGATGCGTAAATAATCTTTTATTATAATTAACTGAGGAAAAGAGAATGAAGAGCAAAGTACAATAGTATTTATATTCATAAAAACTACTTGTTGAATCTGAGTGATGAATGAGTGTCGAGGTAAAATACAAGTATGGAGTAAATACACGGATATGAAAGAGGTACCAATGAGGTTGAAACACCAATGCTATGACTATGATTGATTCTAACATTTGATAGAAATGAACTTTGAACAGGGGAGTGATGAGTGAATCCTAGGTGATAAGGTAAGGTTAAGTGCGAGGCTTGATAAAAGAGGGTAAGTGCCAGGCTGAGAGTTCAGATCTTGAGTGCTAATCAAAGAAGGGTTATTTATTAGTTCAAAGATACTGAGGATCACCGGATTAAGCAATTCCTAGCTTTTTAGAAATGCTGGTTCAAAGGAGCTGACTAAATGTCAAAGATGTTCGTTGAGTTAAGTGTCACGCTATTACATTTGAATTGAAATGAATGTCAAAGATGCATTTGTTGAAGCATTTCAAAACTGAATATGCATTCGAGTCTGAGGATGTATTTTAAAGGTTGATGAGTAGTCAAAGCTGAGCTCAGTGGTTGCAGCGTGACAGTAGGGCTGATTGAGGGAAATGGTGGTTGTTGGATGATTGGTCTGGGTGTTGGTACTGGTTGGGATGGGTAGGATTCTGAGTTACTGTAGACAGAGGGGGAAGTATGAGGTTTTCTGGTGCTTATTGAGTTTTAAGAGCAAGCAAGATGTTACTGGTTGAGTGGATGCTGATAGTTGGAGTGAGTTTGCCTGTATTCTTTTGAGACAGGTGATAATGACATAAGATGATGCTTGGCCAAATGTGTAAGGATATCAGATCAGGGGTTTTAAAAACTCACTAATAAAAGAAGGTGGTGGTACCTAACGCTGTGTCTGAAAGACAAATCTATGACTGACACGCTAGGCCTTGTTCTCCAATGCCCTCAATGAATTTGTGGTGAATGTAATCCAATAGTTGCTGTCTAGTGGTTTCATATGAAGAATTTACCAAGCCAATCTCCTCTTCTGACCTGGGTGTGATTGATGGGGTCAATAGAAACAGATCTACACAGTGTTTGTGAAGAGAGCATAGAAGAAATATATTTGTCTTACTTACCTAGTTGACAACTGTAATATGGTATCCACCACTTGAAGGCCAAACAACCTTGTCTGAGTGGGATACTTGTAGGACCAAGAGTAGGGTTCCTGTGGGTTTTTCTGAGCACCAGCAAGGAAGCAGATAAAACTGGGGTGCCATGAGTCTTTTGGATTTGAGCATAGTTGCTGGAGTTGCTTCCTAGATTGCCGTCAGTACCGTGTGTGAGAAGTCGCAAATTTCACTTCTGGGAACAGCCAACAGATTTATACTTTTGATGACTACCTTGATGGGACAACTCTACAAAATAATTTTCATCAAGATCTGAAATCAACAAAGCTCCAGCGCAATCAAAGCATATGACTTACCCCTAGGGCCGTCCATCTGAAAGGTGTGTAAGGAAATGAAAAATGGGTCTGATTAGTAAAGAAAAATGGAAACCATACAGAGTTTACAAATTCACTGATGGGACTGATATCAATGTATTCAACCAGGGAAAGCAGTTGGAGGTTGTATGGGCCGTGGGCCATTCATGGATTTGATCTGCATCCATCAAAGACCTATTTGATGGAGAAAATAGTTAAGGGGGCCAAGCAAATCAAAATTGTTGATTGAGTGCTTTAAAAGTGATATATCAGAGGGTTTTGTTGGTCAGTAATAAAATAAAAGCCAAGAAATAGAGAAATTGTGAGTTTGGGGTACTTACCTGCAATTCGGCAGTTTGAGGTTTGGTCCAATCTAGTTGCTGGGTAACACCGCTTGTTGTTGGCACCAACTTGAGGATGCAGAGATCAGTGCTGCAGGGGGCTCCAACAATAGGATTGGGGCCCCCTGAAGATGATTGCAGCTTTGTGTGAGGTGACGATAGGACCGGGGCCCCCTGAAGATGATTGCAGCTTTTTTGGAGGAACAGCTACACTCCGCACTACACAACCAAGTCACATTTTCTGCCTACTTGGTGGTTTTTTTGTATATAAAAAAACAATTTTGTTCCATCTTTCCATCCTTCTGGCCTCTAATTAGCGGAAGTATAATGCATAAATCTTCTCTCCTATACAAGTTGAAAATAGAGGAATCAGACAATAACTTCATTGGACATTCTGATTTGTTGCATTTTCAAAAATTTCCTGTTCATTCAAATTTGGTCACTCATGTCAGCATTATGGAATAATTCAGAAAAATAAGAGGAGCGTACCACACTAGCTAATCCTGCAATAGAGAAATTCTTTCTTACAATATCAAAGGTTCCTAAGGTTCCTGGTGGATCAACCAAGGTGGGTCCCTTGGATATATATTTCATCAGTTTATTTCAACCAAGTTCAAATTGGTTGAGTGCATCCCAGCTTAACTGGGATGACTTCATCCTAGGCAATTATGCTGGCAGTGCAAAAGAAGAAATAACAAGAAAAAATTTGCCTGGAAACTGATCACTGGTAAAGATTTGATCAATGCAGCCAAATTTTGTAATGTCTTGCTGCTTGAATTGAATGGTTGAATTACCCGGATGCTTTCTTTGATCACTGTAGCTCTTTTGTTTAATCACAGTTGATGTGTGGAACTGAACCTGTTGAGAGACTTTGCCATTTACTGCAGTGGCATCTGTTTGGTGTTGAATTACTGAGAGCCACTGGTTGAAAAGTGGTTGGTTGAGATCAGAAATTTTGCTCGTTGTTTTTGATTTTACCGCCTGCATTTTGAATGACTTCATACACATGGGAAGGCTTGGTGGAAGTTTTTTTGCAAGGTCAACCAAGTTTTTGACTAAAGAAATCAGCTGGGATTTGATATTCCACTTCTCCAGAATTGTTTTGTGTAGTTTTTCTGCAGTGTATATGTTGAATTGGATCAATGTCAGTGTCAGGTGGTAAATCAGACTCTTTTAGCCTTTTTAAAGACAGCTTTGCAGTTTTTTACCAGCACAATTTTTTGTTGAAATTCTTCCCAGTATTCCATTCAACCTTTAATGAGACAAGGAAGCGGTTGAAGCTGGTGGACCAAGGCAAGCTATATATTCTGGATAGTATTGGGATATATGCAAATTGGGTTTACATGCCGCTTGGCCTTTCCAACCATCTGCAAGAACCGTACAATAGTTGATCATTGTGTTTGAAAGCCTTTCAAGATTGGCAAGGCTAACAGTGCGCAAGGTGAGGAAGTTTTTCAAGCTGATAAGCTCAATGGTGCTATTCAAAAGTGCTTTGCATTGTGGATCTTCTGAGCTTACATTCCAAATAGGTATTAGGGCCAGTGTGAAATATACCAAACAAAGAACCAGCCACTCTGCTGCCTTCAGTGAGTTAATGCCAGGGGTTCCAACCGTACTTTTGAGCCACTTCATCCAAGATAGAACCTGCATAAGTAGGATGCACTTGTGTACAGCTTCCAGCTCTGATGGTGAGATTTTAGGATCCAGCTTGCTCAGGGTCTTCAGTTTTTCTTTAAATTTTTGATTTTGTACCAGCTTTAACTGTCTCAGAACTACTGATTGTGTTGAAATCAGAGTTAGAAGTAGTTTTTTCAGATTTGTTTGAGCTTTTTTATGATTGACTTGAGCTTTGTTTGGTACTTGAACTTATGATGGACACATCTGAACGTTTACAATTGCTGTTTTCTGACTTTGATGAAATTGACATTGATTGCAAGCTACAAGGAGGAAGGGCTCTGTTGTCATCCGCTTTGGGCAGTTTTGGAATACAAACTATCCCTCAAAATGGTGTAATCTTAGAAGAGCCCTGTTGTGATTGGCTTTGGAGAGTTTTGGAATACAAACTAGAACTTGACATGGTATGATCCCTGGTTTAGTGTCTAGTGGGTAGCGCAGAAGTTGGATCAGATGTTGGATTGGGGGTTTGATCCAGCTGAGATGATTTTGATGCCAATTGTAATAGATAGTGTGTTTTTGATGTACTCGGTTTTTTTTTTTCCTGTGCATCAAACATAATGATTTAGCTCAGTACTTGTCCAATAACGCTGGGATTTGAATGATCCGGTGAAAAACAAACCAATCAATTATATATCCTTGGCTTCTTTTTGGGCCTTGCATCATTATTTTTTTCTGTATTGAAAACAGGGTCATCAAGTTTTTGTTTTTTCCCTTGAGACCTTGAATTCGTAGTTTCAGTTGAGCCTGGTCAAGTTTCAGCACTGCAAGTATCACACTTCTTGGATTGCAAAGTTGTTGTCCTGGATGGAATGTGCTGTAATGTATAATTTGGGGTGATAGAATTGGATGTTCTACCTCTTCCGTTAATGGATGGTCTCAGTAGCTTCATTTTTTTTGAGGCGTATTAGATTGACATTTCTGGTTAGCCTCTGGATTCAAGGGTATTGATGCAGTAGTTTTTCCTTGCCCCATTGTTTGTAGGAAATTTGTGCTGGGATGCTTTTTTGATCTGGGCCAACATCAGAGGTGGCAGAGTAAAGTCTTTGTCTTCTGTTCATTTACGCTTTCCTCCAGTATCATCCCTGGCTTTAGCAAGGATTAAGATATCAAAAGGGTGGGAGGATTGGGTGGGTAGCTGCCGGTTTTAGCAGTCTGAGTATGCTTTCTTTAGCGCAATTCCTGCTTCACAAATATTGGGAAAATTCTGGGAATGATCCTTGAGATTTCCAAGGATGGTACTGTGCATGAGCTCACTCCCACAAAACTCGGTTGGCCGTTCAGCACACTATATCAAACGCCTTCCTTGTCCACAATGTTGGCCCTTTCAGAATGGGTGATAGCATGACGCCATTCAGAAGATTGGGCTAGATGAGATTCATGCTTTCTGGGTTGGAATTTTCTTGGGTCAATAACATTGATGGTTTTGATTGTTAGAAGACAATACACCAGGAAAAAAAAATGATCACTTGATGGCAAGTGACATTTGGACAACTTCACTCACCTATCCTCCATCTATCCACTGCTACTCCTTGAATTGATTTAAAAAATTGGGTATTTATTCTTCTACCTTGAACAAACAGAGGCTGTGCCTGATCATAGCAGCTCTTTCTGCCTTCTGTGCATATAATTTTTGTGTAGCTGCTGGTTGCTGCTCAGCTTTGATTAAAATAGGTACATAGCTCAGTGGAAACTTCATTCCCACCCTCATTGATGTGCATTCCTTCTGACCAACAGTAATTTCTGAGCTGTGCCAGGTGTAACACTGAAATTTACCAAACTGAACACTGAGCTACACTAGGGTTAATACTGAGCTACCAGTGTGAAAACTGAGCTTGCTCAGGGGAAATATTGAGCTATGCTGGAGTGAACACTTATAATCTGTGCCAGACTGAAACACTCCTCTGTGTCAGCCACCAAGATATTACATAAATTATGTAACACTTGAAACTGCAAGCTGAATAATTAATAATATTTAATTATATTATTATTTATTTTATTTTATTTTTATTTTATTTATTTTACTAGATTTTTTGATTATAACAACTGTACCAACAATTGGTATATAGTCTAACAGTTCAGAACAAGCCCAGAAATATCTGGTTAAGATATAAGGCTCTGTGTTCAAACCACACTCATGACCACATGTAAAATATGATAATAAAACTATGTAAAATTATATCTATTTTTTATCAAAAGTCCAAGGAAATTTGATTAAAGAAAATCCTTGGCAAATAAATTTTCAAACACACAATAAATGGATAAAGAACCATTCATTGTTATAGTTTTTCCTTGCACTGCCAGCATAATTGCCTAGGTTGAGTTCATCCCAGTTAAACTAGGATGCAAACAACCAATTTAAAGTAGGTTGACCTCAACCAATGAAATATAAAACGAAGGGGGGTCCCTTGGATTTATATTTCATCTGTTGATTTCAACCAAGTTTAAATTGGTTGAGTGCATCCCAGTTTAACTGGGATGACTTCATCCTAGGCAATTATGCTGGCAGTGAATTGAAAATCCTGGAAAATCCCAGCATAAACCATAGTAATATATACTATAAGATTACATATGTATTCAATTACATAACTTATGTAGTATGTATTAATTACATAAGTACATGTGATTTTAAATTACTGATCACTCAGGGCAAGCGCTTTTTCAAGCCTTGGTCCTTAGAAAATTTATTCACAAGTAATCCTTAGTGAAATAATTATTTAATGCTGACATAATTATTTCGCACTAAGCAATTCATTGTGAAATAATTATGGGGTCATTCCACATAGGAATGACACCATTTTTCACATCAGATCACAAACAGGGTGCTCAGTTCCCCCTGGTGATCTTGCCCTGATCACTGCTTCCAAGAAGCTTGTGAAATAATAATTATTTTATTATTTTAGACGGAGCTTTCTTCACTAAAATGAAGATTACCTCCCCATCAATTTTAACATACATAGATAAATTATTATAAGCTAAAAAGGCTCTCACCTTCTCCTGTAAGTAAGGAGGACTGGCCTTTATTATATACTATCTTATATTTAAAATTCCTCAACCAAATCCCCCCCAATCAATTAAATACATTTAATCTGATTGGAAGAACCGTGTATAAAATCTGGTTAGCCCTTCTGAGTTATTACTCAATCAACAGAAGTTTTGGCAGCAGGGTAATAACCTGTTATCTTGCTGTACTTAGTGTTTTATAACACTTGAGTATTTTTTATTATTGTTATTTGTTATATTACACTATTAAAGTGTAAGTTATTTTTTTAGTCCTTACTGTACACGCCACAATAAGTGGATTAGAGTACAGAAAGCTGACACTCTGGCCAGAGTTTGCACTTAGCTTTGCTATAGTGACTCCTGAGCTCAGCCAGGGAAACTGATGAGCAACAGAAAAAAAAAATTCAACCAGTAGAAACTGAGCAGAACCAGTGAAACTGAGCAGAATCAGTGAAGAATAAGCAGAATTAGTGAATCTGAGCAGATTCAAGGAAAAATGAGCAGAATCAGTAAAACAAAAGAGCAGAATTAGTAAAAATGAGCAGAATCAGTCAAAAATGAGCAGGATGTGGAAAATGCACAGAATCAGTCAAAACTGAGCAGAATCAGTGGAAACTGAGCAGAATAAGTGTAAACTGAGCAGAATCAGTGGAAGCTGAGCAGAATCAGTGGAAGCTGAGCAGAATCAGTGGAAACTGAGCAGAATCAGTGTAAACTGAGCTGAATCAGTGAAGTGTGATCTGATCCAGTGGAAAAGGAGCTATCAAATTAAACCACCAGTGAGAATCAAATATACAGGAAGAGCAGGATTGGAGCAGCTTTGGAGCTGCAACCAAAGTTGCAGAATGTTACTTTGCACCAAGTGAGCATTTTTTTTTCCTGGTGATAGAAGCAAACGTTTTTGGAATTGTGGCTAGTAAAGCCAACAGTTTTTTGTAAGGCAGGTAGGTTGGCAATCAGAGGAAATATCACAGCTTTGACAAGTTGGCCACCGGGGTTGCAAAAGGAATTTTCAACCCAGATACCTTTCCTGTCAGCTTGCTACTAGTTCAGAGACAACCTGACTAGAACAAGAATAATATTAATTAATTAATTAATAATGATACATATGAAAGAGACATTATTACACAAGGAATAATGTAACATGAATCATGTTAAACTTAAGAAAAATATAACATTTTAGAGTATAAAGATAAGTGAGACTATTATTGCATATTCTGATAGAGTAAGCAAAATAACCTAGGGTACTTCCGCCAAATTATCCTAGAAAACTTACTCCTTCTAATAATAAAATTAAGTTAAAAAATACTCCTACTAAGAGCTAAAAATACTCACTTGGTATAAACATGCATAATATGAGAGTATTTGGGTATGAAGAAGTTCTTAAAATACGGGATAATAAATTGAATAAAATATGTAATTATCCTTTAAACACATGAATAAAATATTAAACAACATTTGACATAAATACCATGCTGTTCTATAGTCTTTGAAATATTATTAACTTATACAAATACATACTGTATAAGTTAAATAGTATCATAATACATGAATGAAACAAAGCAGGGGAGAAGTCTAGTTTGAGTTTCTGTCTGCTACATACATTAATCTCTATTTTTCTTTAATTTCCTTTTTATTCTCTCTTTATCTCATGTCTACTTCATGTCACCTAGGTTTCACATAGTCTACATAGTATACTGAGGCAGCAGACGTGGAAGGATTCCCTTTCCTCATCCTTCCACCAACATCAACCACTCACCGCATCGTGTCTGCTGTTTTCAGGTTAGTTTCTCTTTTATCTTTCTCTCTTTTCTATCTCTAGTGTTTTTCATTCTATTTCTTCAAGTAATTGAATTATCCTTCCACCAACATCAACCACTCACCGCATCGTGTCTGCTGTTTTCAGCTGTGTCTAGCTTATCAGGTTATGAGCCCGCGCTAGTGGCACATCTCGACCAAACATGTTAAATACGGTCTCCTGAGTGGTCAGGTGGTTCTCCAAATAGGATCAACTTCTAATCTCGAACGTCCAACATGGACGCTTCCATCTCTAAAAACGTTTCTTCTCTGAATCTCCGCGTCGGTTTATCTGATGAGCACTCGTCAACCAAGCTTCACGGTGCAAAAATCATTCCTCTTAAGGCACCCGATTCCGATTCCAACTACTCCGACTGGGAGTACCAAATGCTCATGCTTCTGGAAAGCCACAACATCGACTACGTTCTCACTCCCTGTAAACTCGAGTCGCGAAGTTCAAGCTGGGAGCGTGATAACAGGGCCGTGTGCACTCTCATATCACAGGTAGTCGAACCCTCCAACTTCTGCTTTACCAAACCTCATTGCAAAGATGCCACCAAGACCTGGGAAGCATTACAGGTCGCTCATCAGGACTCCTCTGCTAGCAGTCGAATGTATTGACTTCAAAAGCTATCAGTCGCTAAGATGGAAGGTACCGATATGCTATCCCACATTGACGAAGTCGCAAAGCTCGCCAAACGCCTTGAGTCCCTGGTCACCAACGACAAACCCTTGTCCTGTGATGAAATCCACGCCACTGCGTTGATCAACTCTCTCCCGAACGACTGGATCAATTGTGTTTCTTCTCTCATGAACAAACCACAGGTGTCCGCGGAGAAAATCACGATGGCGCTCAAGAGTGAGTATCTTCGTCGGAAGACTCACGACGGCAAGGATCTAATCACAGTCTCGTCCACCAAGGCAGCCCGGCCCTCCGGGAGAGGACCGTCTTACCAAACGTCTCAGCGGTCCTCACGACCTCCCCGTAATAAGTCGCGTCACTGTGATTTCTGCAACTTCGATGGGCACGATCTCTGTGACTGCATGAACTCCCGTCGCATCCTCTCCGAGCACAAAGCCAACCAAAAGTCTCGCCCATCTGGTAATCCCCCCTCCAATACACCCCCCATCCCATCTCAACCCCCCGCTCGTGCGGGTAGGACGTCAGCCGCCACCCTTGGGACGTCTTCGTACAACTATGATGAAGACGATGAGTCTGATTACTCCGGTTCTGAAATTGAAGTCAGAGCCGGCAACGCTGTCGCCTCTCTCTTCACCTCTCTCGGTTCCGCGGGGTCTGCTGATGCCAATCTGGATTCTGGTTGTTCGATGTTGATGACTCCTCATTTATCCGCCGTCGTGGCCCCGAAATCTGACTCCACTCCTGTTCGCTTAGCTGATGCCTCGGTCGTAGAGGCATCTCATCGTGGTACCTGCATTCTTCCAATCAAAGGAAACACACAGGTCGAAACACTGGTCGTTCCATCTCTCCACGAGCCCCTCCTGTCCATTGCAGCCTTGTGTGACCAAGGCCTGGTCGTCGTCTTCACCAAACCGTCCTGCGATCTCTACCACGCGAGCGATGTCTCTGTCTCTGGGACGGTTGCGGGCCGCGGTTACCGTAGAGCCAATCTCTACTATCTTCCCTCCGAACCAGTAAGCTCCCGCTCTTCCGTACCGGTCCAACCCATCCGCGACTCACTACTCGACTACCATTTCCGTTTCTCTCATATCGGCCTTAAACCGTTGAAACTCTTGCTGAAACTCAACGGAATCTCTCCTTCAGTTATGAACGAAACCGAGGTCCAACAGTGCACTATCTGTGTTCAGTCAAAGATGCCTCGAAAAGCATTCAAATCACGCTCTTCTCATCGATCCACGTCAGTCGGCGAACTTATCCACTCGGATGTCGGTTCTTACGAGGTTAAATCGAGGTAGGGGTACTCATATTTCATCACATTCATCGATGACTTGTCCAAAGCGTTGTTTGTTTATCCCATGAAATTTAAAAGCGACTCCTTCTCGTGTTTCAAACTCTTCCGTGCGTCTTTTGAGAAGTCGGGATCCCACAAGATCCTCTCTCTCCGATCAGACAATGGTGGCGAGTATTTGTCGAAAGACTTCATCGGTCACCTTGCTTTGTCCGGCATCAAACATGAGCCCGGACCACCTCACTCGCCGGAGCTAAACGGTGTTGCCGAGCGTACCAACCGTACTATCAGCAACATGGTCCGCACCTCTCTCCTTACAGCTCATCTGCCGAAATCATTTTGGGCAGATGCCCTTCGACACTCCTTATACATCTACAACTCGGTTCCGTGTCACACACCAAATGGGTTCCGATCGCCCAACTCCACGCTCTCCGTTCCGGGTGCTGATCTTAACTACATTCACCCGTTTGGCTGTCTCACATGGTACAAGGTACTGGAGGCCTCTCGCAAGAAACTCGATCTCAAAGGCAGATCCTCCATCCTCCTATCATACCTCTTGGACGGCAATGGATACCGTCTGTGGGACCTGGAAAAACGGTCGGTACTCAAGTCACGAGACGTCGTTTTCCGAGACGACGTCTTTCCTTACGGTTCCACCCTCGACTCACAGCCCTCTCCGGTTTCCATCGAGATCCCATGGTCGTCGATTGTCCCTCCTGCGACGTCTATCCCATCAGGTCCTTCTCCAACCGTTCCTCCTTCTGTCCCTGTTCCCTCCCCCATTCCCTCTCCCTCTTCTTCTCCCCAAGCTTCTTCCCCTGCCCTTGACGACAATGTAACTGACTCTCCATCCCCCAATGCTCCCCTTAATATCCAGCTTGCACCTCGTTTTGACAGATGGCTGGCGGCTTCCATCCACGCTCCCTCTAACCTCCCTCATCTTCCGACAGCTATCTCCTCTGACTCCGATTCCTCTCCCAACTCACCATGTTCCTCCCCTTCCTCTCCGAGCTCACCCTTCCGTGATATCTCTCCCGCCCCCGACGTATCCATCCTATGCCTCCCGCCCCTTCCCGCGTCCCCCCCTTCCCCCGCCCCTGATCCTAATCCTCCAGCTTCAAGCGTCCCTTCCCTCTCCGCTCCCAATGTAAATCCCGCGCCCGTCACCACTTCTCCTGTCATTCCAACAAAATCAGGTCCCGCTGGCAAACCAGTCGCGCCTACTCAGCCTAGACGTTCAACTCGTGACCGCAAAGCACCGGAGCGATATGGCCAATGGGCCAAAAACGCTCAACCTGATGGGGACATCGACACGCCGAAAACCTGGCGCCAACTTCTTCGTTCTCCAAACAGAAGGAAATGGCTCAAGGCCGCTGACGAGGAGTTTGCTTCCCTCATGGGGATGCAAACCTGGAAACTTGTTCCTCGACCCGCCAAGCAAAAAATTATCCGCTCAAAATGGGTGTTCAAGGTGAAACGGCGACCGGATCAAACTATCCAGAAGCTCAAGGCCCGCTTGGTTGCGATGGGGTATTCTCAGGTTCATGGGGAGGATTACGATGAAGTCTTTTCCCCCACACTTCGTCTTGAGACGCTCCGCTTAATCTTCACTCTACTCGCAAGCAGAAGCTGGAAGGGTAGGCAAGTTGATTTCAAGACTGCCTTCTTGAATGGTCATCTGGACTCTCCCCTCTACATGGAGCAGCCCCCGGGCTTTGAAGACCCTCATCACCCAGACTGGGTGTGCGAAGTATCCCGCTCTTTGTACGGTTTGAAGCAGTCTCCTCGGCAATGGAACATCGAACTTCATAATGCTTTAGTCGGACTCGGCCTTTGGAACTCTAAATACAATCCTACACTCTATTTCAAACTAATCGAAGGGAAGCTCGTCGGTGCCCTTACAACTCACGTCGACGACCTGGCTATGGTGGGAGAGCCATCCTTTGTCGATCCCCTTATCAAGTCTCTCGGCGGCACGTTCAAAATCGGTGCAGACGAAGATCTCAATCACTTCCTGTCGCTAAAAATTACTCGTGATATTCCATCTCGTTTCGTTTTCCTTAACCAGGCCCATTACATTGATGAACTAGCCGACAGATTTATCGGCTCTCGTCACCTGCCTGTCTCGACTCCCACCAACATTGCCTTCAAAGACTTGCACAAAAGACTACCCTCCGAAGCTGCCTCGACGGGTCCCTACCCGCAACTTATTGGCTCTCTCCTGTGGGTGGCACAGTGCACGCGTCCCAACATTTCCTTCGCCGTCAATCGCCTCTCACAACATCTTTGGGATCCCTCGGAATCTCACTGGAGGGCTGGCCTAAGAATCCTCAATTACCTCATCTCAACCAAGACTCTTAAGCTTCGGCTTGGTGGAGATCTGGTCTGCTCGGGCTATTCTGACTTGGACTGGGCTGAAGATCGCGACGATCGCCGATCTACCTCCGGCTACAGCTACCGCATTGGTGATGGCGCTATTTCTTGGAAATCGAGAAAGCAGGCAACAGTGTTGTTATCCAGCACTGAAGCTGAATACAAAGCGCTGTCCGACTCTTGCAAAGAAGCGCTCTGACTTCGACACCTTCTTACCGAATTGCGCCTTCGTCCCGACACTGCAGTTCCTCTTCACGTTGACAACGAGGGTGCCGAGGCACTTGCGAAAAATCCCGAGCATCACGCGAGAACAAAGCATATTCATGCTCGCTACCACTTCATTCGCGATTGTGTCCAAGAAGATGAAATCTCCCTTCTCCACGTGTCAACCAACGATATGTTGGCCGACATGTTAACAAAGCCTTTACCTCGGGTCGCACTTGAAAAGCATCGCCTAATGTTTGGACTAGTCCCATAACTTTCCTATTTTCTTATTTCTCTCTCTCTCTCTTTTTTCTTTTTCTTCTTCTTTCTCTACTTTTCTCATGTCTGCAGCAAGGGGGGGTGTTAAGTTAGTCTACTTCAATCTAACTTAGTCTAGTTTGAGTTTCTGTCTGTTACATACATTAATCTCTATTTTTCTTTAATTTCCTTTTTATTCTCTCTTTATCTCATGTCTACTTCATGTCACCTAGGTTTCACATAGTCTACATAGTATACTGAGGCAGCAGACGTGGAAGGATTTCCCTTTCCTCATCCTTCCACCAACATCAACCACTCACCGCATCGTGTCTGCTGTTTTCAGGTTAGTTTCTCTTTTATCTTTCTCTCTTTTCTATCTCTAGTGTTTTTCATTCTATTTCTTCAAGTAATTGAATTATCCTTCCACCAACATCAACCACTCACCGCATCGTGTCTGCTGTTTTCAGCTGTGTCTAGCTTATCATAGTGTTCCCATAGCCAACATAAAACTTGATGTTTTGCCATCAGGGCTCCAGAAAGGCATGTAAGATGCCCTTTCTTCCCCCTGTATTTTGATTCCCCAGCTTTATCATATTTACAACCAGCATTCCACCAGTCCAGCATACTAGTGTCCTGCCCAGTAAATCAGTCTTCAAGACTTCAAATCCTCTTTTCCTCAACCCCAACTTTGTCCAGTCATCAAGTCCACCTTTCCAACCGCTTCCTGTCCAGTTTACCTTAAGAAAGCCTCCCCTCCTCCCCTTAAAGCCTACAGTAAGTCTTGTTTCTCTGGGAGGTGTGGCCCATTCTTAGCCACTATTTTTACTGGGCACTTAAACACCCCTGCTTGCAGGCCCCAGTGTAAAAGGTTACAAAGCTTCTGTGCATTTTCACAAACACCTTTGGAGGGGTCCCAAACCACTCCTGCTTGCAGGCCCCTCCCAATTACATGTATAATTTTTTAATATATTTCCAAAAAAGATTAAAAACCTTAAAACAATTTATTCTATATTATTTGTTGCCTTGCACCTTGTGTAGCCAGAAGTATATTAGTCCTTGGCATCACAGAGAGTGACATTTCCAGAACTCTTTCAGCTCATTCACAAGTGGCTTTAGTAAACTATTGATTAGATCCAAAGAAGGCTCAACCAGGCCTGGAATGATTCCAAACAGAAAAAGGTTTTCTTCCCAATATTGTACAGAGGGTGGTAAGATCAGACAAACAAGTAAAATCACCTCCACTGACACTGGGGACTGATGCTGTCCACAAAAGGGGTTGAACCAGTCAACAAACAGACTACAAACTAGATTTCCACTGCTTCAAGTATAAGATCTCAAGGAATCTGTTGGGTCCCAAAAGGTCTTCCAAATTGTCCCATCCCTTACATCAGCCATAACATTGATTTTCAAGATGTGGGGCTGGGAGAGAGGGGAATCTAGAAAATCTTTGAAGTTAGGATGGCAAATTTTGCTTCTGATCCAGTTGGCTAGTTTGCAATAAGAGAAAATCCAAACTGGAGTGTAAGAATAACCACCATCTTCCCGGGGAGTCTTGCACAATGCTGCTCCACAAGTAGGGCTGATCACTTGTGGAATAAAACATTGAGGTGCAATGTGTAGTTGATGGTGCGTGTTTCAAGGGCTTTTGGTTTCTAATTGCATAGTATGTTGGACAGATTGTTGGCAGATAGAGTGAGAAACAAGATGGAAAACAGGTGGCATGGACAATTGGTTGTGTCAATCCAAGGCAAAGCAAAAACAGTTTCAATTGATTTGGGGATTTCATTCATAGTTGATTTGGGGATATCCGGATTTTGGAGCCTCCACTTTTCAATTTCCATTGTTAAGAATTGATTGACAGCCTCTTCACTAATTCCTTCAAGAAGCAACAGTTTGGCTGCTTGTAAGATCACAATAAGTGTATTTGGTTCACAGAAATTAAATGAACAGTGTGGTTTGGGTAGGGGATCAGGAAGTCTTTGGGTGGAATTTGGGGCAGAAGGATTTTTGACATCCTGCCTTTGTGGTCGCTTGGTTATTTGTATAGCCGCCTACAGAAGACTAGATAAGTGAGCTCCTTGAAACATTTAATAGGCAAGTACAACAAGGCTTCACCTGGTTTCCTGATGAGGTGTGCATTAAGTCTTGAATGATGGTATTCTGCTTGGTAGATATGGGTTGAGAGCCTGCAGCAGAAGTGGTTGGGTTTGAATTTTCCTGCAATTTTTTTTGATGCTTGATGATGCTGATTACAACATTGGAAATCCATCCTTCATGATTCCAAAATCCAAATGGGTTTTTACGCTACATCCAAGCTCAACACATGTACAGGTGAAATATTTGATGGGCATTTCGCAACTGAATGATGCATAGAAGATCAATAAATTAGTGCGCTTGGAGAGGAAGTACAGAAACATGGATGACATGCCCTAAAAATTGAGGTTCTTTGGCATCAAGGCTGTGGGTTGAAACTAAAAGAAAGTCTTTTGCAAAGTTCAGAAGTAAAATCAACTGGGCATTGGAATAATTCAGAAAAATAAGAGGAGCGTACCACACTAGCTAATCCTGCAATAGAGAAATTCTTTCTTACAATATCAAAGGTTCCTAAGGTTCCTGGTGGATCAACCAAGGTGGGTCCCTTGGATATATATTTCATCAGTTTATTTCAACCAAGTTCAAATTGGTTGAGTGCATCCCAGCTTAACTGGGATGACTTCATCCTAGGCAATTATGCTGGCAGTGCAAAAGAAGAAATAACAAGAAAAAATTTGCCTGGAAACTGATCACTGGTAAAGATTTGATCAATGCAGCCAAATTTTGTAATGTCTTGCTGCTTGAATTGAATGGTTGAATTACCCGGATGCTTTCTTTGATCACTGTAGCTCTTTTGTTTAATCACAGTTGATGTGTGGAACTGAACCTGTTGAGAGACTTTGCCATTTACTGCAGTGGCATCTGTTTGGTGTTGAATTACTGAGAGCCACTGGTTGAAAAGTGGTTGGTTGAGATCAGAAATTTTGCTCGTTGTTTTTGATTTTACCGCCTGCATTTTGAATGACTTCATACACATGGGAAGGCTTGGTGGAAGTTTTTTTGCAAGGTCAACCAAGTTTTTGACTAAAGAAATCAGCTGGGATTTGATATTCCACTTCTCCAGAATTGTTTTGTGTAGTTTTTCTGCAGTGTATATGTTGAATTGGATCAATGTCAGTGTCAGGTGGTAAATCAGACTCTTTTTAGCCTTTTTAAAGACAGCTTTGCAGTTTTTTACCAGCACAATTTTTTGTTGAAATTCTTCCCAGTATTCCATTCAACCTTTAATGAGACAAGGAAGCGGTTGAAGCTGGTGGACCAAGGCAAGCTATATATTCTGGATAGTATTGGGATATATGCAAATTGGGTTTACATGCCGCTTGGCCTTTCCAACCATCTGCAAGAACCGTACAATAGTTGATCATTGTGTTTGAAAGCCTTTCAAGATTGGCAAGGCTAACAGTGCGCAAGGTGAGGAAGTTTTTCAAGCTGATAAGCTCAATGGTGCTATTCAAAAGTGCTTTGCATTGTGGATCTTCTGAGCTTACATTCCAAATAGGTATTAGGGCCAGTGTGAAATATACCAAACAAAGAACCAGCCACTCTGCTGCCTTCAGTGAGTTAATGCCAGGGGTTCCAACCGTACTTTTGAGCCGCTTCATCCAAGATAGAACCTGCATAAGTAGGATGCACTTGTGTACAGCTTCCAGCTCTGATGGTGAGATTTTAGGATCCAGCTTGCTCAGGGTCTTCAGTTTTTCTTTAAATTTTTGATTTTGTACCAGCTTTAACTGTCTCAGAACTACTGATTGTGTTGAAATCAGAGTTAGAAGTAGTTTTTTCAGATTTGTTTGAGCTTTTTTATGATTGACTTGAGCTTTGTTTGGTACTTGAACTTATGATGGACACATCTGAACGTTTACAATTGCTGTTTTCTGACTTTGATGAAATTGACATTGATTGCAAGCTACAAGGAGGAAGGGCTCTGTTGTCATCCGCTTTGGGCAGTTTTGGAATACAAACTATCCCTCAAAATGGTGTAATCTTAGAAGAGCCCTGTTGTGATTGGCTTTGGAGAGTTTTGGAATACAAACTAGAACTTGACATGGTATGATCCCTGGTTTAGTGTCTAGTGGGTAGCGCAGAAGTTGGATCAGATGTTGGATTGGGGGTTTGATCCAGCTGAGATGATTTTGATGCCAATTGTAATAGATAGTGTGTTTTTGATGTACTCGGTTTTTTTTTTCCTGTGCATCAAACATAATGATTTAGCTCAGTACTTGTCCAATAACGCTGGGATTTGAATGATCCGGTGAAAAACAAACCAATCAATTATATATCCTTGGCTTCTTTTTGGGCCTTGCATCATTATTTTTTTCTGTATTGAAAACAGGGTCATCAAGTTTTTGTTTTTTCCCTTGAGACCTTGAATTCGTAGTTTCAG
The DNA here is from genome assembly GCA_007896445.1 of Puccinia hordei. NCBI lineage: Eukaryota > Fungi > Basidiomycota > Pucciniomycetes > Pucciniales > Pucciniaceae > Puccinia > Puccinia hordei. Next base: position 166,312 of record RDRW01000406.1, on the reverse strand, counting down.
TTGAGCCTGGTCAAGTTTCAGCACTGCAAGTATCACACTTCTTGGATTGCAAAGTTGTTGTCCTGGATGGAATGTGCTGTAATGTATAATTTGGGGTGATAGAATTGGATGTTCTACCTCTTCCGTTAATGGATGGTCTCAGTAGCTTCATTTCTTTTGAGGCGTATTAGATTGACATTTCTGGTTAGCCTCTGGATTCAAGGGTATTGATGCAGTAGTTTTTCCTTGCCCCATTGTTTGTAGGAAATTTGTGCTGGGATGCTTTTTTGATCTGGGCCAACATCAGAGGTGGCAGAGTAAAGTCTTTGTCTTCTGTTCATTTACGCTTTCCTCCAGTATCATCCCTGGCTTTAGCAAGGATTAAGATATCAAAAGGGTGGGAGGATTGGGTGGGTAGCTGCCGGTTTTAGCAGTCTGAGTATGCTTTCTTTAGCGCAATTCCTGCTTCACAAATATTGGGAAAATTCTGGGAATGATCCTTGAGATTTCCAAGGATGGTACTGTGCATGAGCTCACTCCCACAAAACTCGGTTGGCCGTTCAGCACACTATATCAAACGCCTTCCTTGTCCACAATGTTGGCCCTTTCAGAATGGGTGATAGCATGACGCCATTCAGAAGATTGGGCTAGATGAGATTCATGCTTTCTGGGTTGGAATTTTCTTGGGTCAATAACATTGATGGTTTTGATTGTTAGAAGACAATACACCAGGAAAAAAAAATGATCACTTGATGGCAAGTGACATTTGGACAACTTCACTCACCTATCCTCCATCTATCCACTGCTACTCCTTGAATTGATTTAAAAAATTGGGTATTTATTCTTCTACCTTGAACAAACAGAGGCTGTGCCTGATCATAGCAGCTCTTTCTGCCTTCTGTGCATATAATTTTTGTGTAGCTGCTGGTTGCTGCTCAGCTTTGATTAAAATAGGTACATAGCTCAGTGGAAACTTCATTCCCACCCTCATTGATGTGCATTCCTTCTGACCAACAGTAATTTCTGAGCTGTGCCAGGTGTAACACTGAAATTTACCAAACTGAACACTGAGCTACACTAGGGTTAATACTGAGCTACCAGTGTGAAAACTGAGCTTGCTCAGGGGAAATATTGAGCTATGCTGGAGTGAACACTTATAATCTGTGCCAGACTGAAACACTCCTCTGTGTCAGCCACCAAGATATTACATAAATTATGTAACACTTGAAACTGCAAGCTGAATAATTAATAATATTTAATTATATTATTATTTATTTTATTTTATTTTTATTTTATTTATTTTACTAGATTTTTTGATTATAACAACTGTACCAACAATTGGTATATAGTCTAACAGTTCAGAACAAGCCCAGAAATATCTGGTTAAGATATAAGGCTCTGTGTTCAAACCACACTCATGACCACATGTAAAATATGATAATAAAACTATGTAAAATTATATCTATTTTTTATCAAAAGTCCAAGGAAATTTGATTAAAGAAAATCCTTGGCAAATAAATTTTCAAACACACAATAAATGGATAAAGAACCATTCATTGTTATAGTTTTTCCTTGCACTGCCAGCATAATTGCCTAGGTTGAGTTCATCCCAGTTAAACTAGGATGCAAACAACCAATTTAAAGTAGGTTGACCTCAACCAATGAAATATAAAACAAAGGGGGGTCCCTTGGATTTATATTTCATCTGTTGATTTCAACCAAGTTTAAATTGGTTGAGTGCATCCCAGTTTAACTGGGATGACTTCATCCTAGGCAATTATGCTGGCAGTGAATTGAAAATCCTGGAAAATCCCAGCATAAACCATAGTAATATATACTATAAGATTACATATGTATTCAATTACATAACTTATGTAGTATGTATTAATTACATAAGTACATGTGATTTTAAATTACTGATCACTCAGGGCAAGCGCTTTTTCAAGCCTTGGTCCTTAGAAAATTTATTCACAAGTAATCCTTAGTGAAATAATTATTTAATGCTGACATAATTATTTCGCACTAAGCAATTCATTGTGAAATAATTATGGGGTCATTCCACATAGGAATGACACCATTTTTCACATCAGATCACAAACAGGGTGCTCAGTTCCCCCTGGTGATCTTGCCCTGATCACTGCTTCCAAGAAGCTTGTGAAATAATAATTATTTTATTATTTTAGACGGAGCTTTCTTCACTAAAATGAAGATTACCTCCCCATCAATTTTAACATACCTAGATAAATTATTATAAGCTAAAAAGGCTCTCACCTTCTCCTGTAAGTAAGGAGGACTGGCCTTTATTATATACTATCTTATATTTAAAATTCCTCAACCAAATCCCCCCCAATCAATTAAATACATTTAATCTGATTGGAAGAACCGTGTATAAAATCTGGTTAGCCCTTCTGAGTTATTACTCAATCAACAGAAGTTTTGGCAGCAGGGTAATAACCTGTTATCTTGCTGTACTTAGTGTTTTATAACACTTGAGTATTTTTTATTATTGTTATTTGTTATATTACACTATTAAAGTGTAAGTTATTTTTTTAGTCCTTACTGTACACGCCACAATAAGTGGATTAGAGTACAGAAAGCTGACACTCTGGCCAGAGTTTGCACTTAGCTTTGCTATAGTGACTCCTGAGCTCAGCCAGGGAAACTGATGAGCAACAGAAAAAAAAAATTCAACCAGTAGAAACTGAGCAGAACCAGTGAAACTGAGCAGAATCAGTGAAGAATAAGCAGAATTAGTGAATCTGAGCAGATTCAAGGAAAAATGAGCAGAATCAGTAAAACAAAAGAGCAGAATTAGTAAAAATGAGCAGAATCAGTCAAAAATGAGCAGGATGTGGAAAATGCACAGAATCAGTCAAAACTGAGCAGAATCAGTGGAAACTGAGCAGAATAAGTGTAAACTGAGCAGAATCAGTGGAAGCTGAGCAGAATCAGTGGAAGCTGAGCAGAATCAGTGGAAACTGAGCAGAATCAGTGTAAACTGAGCTGAATCAGTGAAGTGTGATCTGATCCAGTGGAAAAGGAGCTATCAAATTAAACCACCAGTGAGAATCAAATATACAGGAAGAGCAGGATTGGAGCAGCTTTGGAGCTGCAACCAAAGTTGCAGAATGTTACTTTGCACCAAGTGAGCATTTTTTTTTCCTGGTGATAGAAGCAAACGTTTTTGGAATTGTGGCTAGTAAAGCCAACAGTTTTTTGTAAGGCAGGTAGGTTGGCAATCAGAGGAAATATCACAGCTTTGACAAGTTGGCCACCGGGGTTGCAAAAGGAATTTTCAACCCAGATACCTTTCCTGTCAGCTTGCTACTAGTTCAGAGACAACCTGACTAGAACAAGAATAATATTAATTAATTAATTAATAATGATACATATGAAAGAGACATTATTACACAAGGAATAATGTAACATGAATCATGTTAAACTTAAGAAAAATATAACATTTTAGAGTATAAAGATAAGTGAGACTATTATTGCATATTCTGATAGAGTAAGCAAAATAACCTAGGGTACTTCCGCCAAATTATCCTAGAAAACTTACTCCTTCTAATAATAAAATTAAGTTAAAAAATACTCCTACTAAGAGCTAAAAATACTCACTTGGTATAAACATGCATAATATGAGAGTATTTGGGTATGAAGAAGTTCTTAAAATACGGGATAATAAATTGAATAAAATATGTAATTATCCTTTAAACACATGAATAAAATATTAAACAACATTTGACATAAATACCATGCTGTTCTATAGTCTTTGAAATATTATTAACTTATACAAATACATACTGTATAAGTTAAATAGTATCATAATACATGAATGAAACAAAGCAGGGGAGAAGTCTAGTTTGAGTTTCTGTCTGCTACATACATTAATCTCTATTTTTCTTTAATTTCCTTTTTATTCTCTCTTTATCTCATGTCTACTTCATGTCACCTAGGTTTCACATAGTCTACATAGTATACTGAGGCAGCAGACGTGGAAGGATTCCCTTTCCTCATCCTTCCACCAACATCAACCACTCACCGCATCGTGTCTGCTGTTTTCAGGTTAGTTTCTCTTTTATCTTTCTCTCTTTTCTATCTCTAGTGTTTTTCATTCTATTTCTTCAAGTAATTGAATTATCCTTCCACCAACATCAACCACTCACCGCATCGTGTCTGCTGTTTTCAGCTGTGTCTAGCTTATCAGGTTATGAGCCCGCGCTAGTGGCACATCTCGACCAAACATGTTAAATACGGTCTCCTGAGTGGTCAGGTGGTTCTCCAAATAGGATCAACTTCTAATCTCGAACGTCCAACATGGACGCTTCCATCTCTAAAAACGTTTCTTCTCTGAATCTCCGCGTCGGTTTATCTGATGAGCACTCGTCAACCAAGCTTCACGGTGCAAAAATCATTCCTCTTAAGGCACCCGATTCCGATTCCAACTACTCCGACTGGGAGTACCAAATGCTCATGCTTCTGGAAAGCCACAACATCGACTACGTTCTCACTCCCTGTAAACTCGAGTCGCGAAGTTCAAGCTGGGAGCGTGATAACAGGGCCGTGTGCACTCTCATATCACAGGTAGTCGAACCCTCCAACTTCTGCTTTACCAAACCTCATTGCAAAGATGCCACCAAGACCTGGGAAGCATTACAGGTCGCTCATCAGGACTCCTCTGCTAGCAGTCGAATGTATTGACTTCAAAAGCTATCAGTCGCTAAGATGGAAGGTACCGATATGCTATCCCACATTGACGAAGTCGCAAAGCTCGCCAAACGCCTTGAGTCCCTGGTCACCAACGACAAACCCTTGTCCTGTGATGAAATCCACGCCACTGCGTTGATCAACTCTCTCCCGAACGACTGGATCAATTGTGTTTCTTCTCTCATGAACAAACCACAGGTGTCCGCGGAGAAAATCACGATGGCGCTCAAGAGTGAGTATCTTCGTCGGAAGACTCACGACGGCAAGGATCTAATCACAGTCTCGTCCACCAAGGCAGCCCGGCCCTCCGGGAGAGGACCGTCTTACCAAACGTCTCAGCGGTCCTCACGACCTCCCCGTAATAAGTCGCGTCACTGTGATTTCTGCAACTTCGATGGGCACGATCTCTGTGACTGCATGAACTCCCGTCGCATCCTCTCCGAGCACAAAGCCAACCAAAAGTCTCGCCCATCTGGTAATCCCCCCTCCAATACACCCCCCATCCCATCTCAACCCCCCGCTCGTGCGGGTAGGACGTCAGCCGCCACCCTTGGGACGTCTTCGTACAACTATGATGAAGACGATGAGTCTGATTACTCCGGTTCTGAAATTGAAGTCAGAGCCGGCAACGCTGTCGCCTCTCTCTTCACCTCTCTCGGTTCCGCGGGGTCTGCTGATGCCAATCTGGATTCTGGTTGTTCGATGTTGATGACTCCTCATTTATCCGCCGTCGTGGCCCCGAAATCTGACTCCACTCCTGTTCGCTTAGCTGATGCCTCGGTCGTAGAGGCATCTCATCGTGGTACCTGCATTCTTCCAATCAAAGGAAACACACAGGTTGAAACACTGGTCGTTCCATCTCTCCACGAGCCCCTCCTGTCCATTGCAGCCTTGTGTGACCAAGGCCTGGTCGTCGTCTTCACCAAACCGTCCTGCGATCTCTACCACGCGAGCGATGTCTCTGTCTCTGGGACGGTTGCGGGCCGCGGTTACCGTAGAGCCAATCTCTACTATCTTCCCTCCGAACCAGTAAGCTCCCGCTCTTCCGTACCGGTCCAACCCATCCGCGACTCACTACTCGACTACCATTTCCGTTTCTCTCATATCGGCCTTAAACCGTTGAAACTCTTGCTGAAACTCAACGGAATCTCTCCTTCAGTTATGAACGAAACCGAGGTCCAACAGTGCACTATCTGTGTTCAGTCAAAGATGCCTCGAAAAGCATTCAAATCACGCTCTTCTCATCGATCCACGTCAGTCGGCGAACTTATCCACTCGGATGTCGGTTCTTACGAGGTTAAATCGAGGTAGGGGTACTCATATTTCATCACATTCATCGATGACTTGTCCAAAGCGTTGTTTGTTTATCCCATGAAATTTAAAAGCGACTCCTTCTCGTGTTTCAAACTCTTCCGTGCGTCTTTTGAGAAGTCGGGATCCCACAAGATCCTCTCTCTCCGATCAGACAATGGTGGCGAGTATTTGTCGAAAGACTTCATCGGTCACCTTGCTTTGTCCGGCATCAAACATGAGCCCGGACCACCTCACTCGCCGGAGCTAAACGGTGTTGCCGAGCGTACCAACCGTACTATCAGCAACATGGTCCGCACCTCTCTCCTTACAGCTCATCTGCCGAAATCATTTTGGGCAGATGCCCTTCGACACTCCTTATACATCTACAACTCGGTTCCGTGTCACACACCAAATGGGTTCCGATCGCCCAACTCCACGCTCTCCGTTCCGGGTGCTGATCTTAACTACATTCACCCGTTTGGCTGTCTCACATGGTACAAGGTACTGGAGGCCTCTCGCAAGAAACTCGATCTCAAAGGCAGATCCTCCATCCTCCTATCATACCTCTTGGACGGCAATGGATACCGTCTGTGGGACCTGGAAAAACGGTCGGTACTCAAGTCACGAGACGTCGTTTTCCGAGACGACGTCTTTCCTTACGGTTCCACCCTCGACTCACAGCCCTCTCCGGTTTCCATCGAGATCCCATGGTCGTCGATTGTCCCTCCTGCGACGTCTATCCCATCAGGTCCTTCTCCAACCGTTCCTCCTTCTGTCCCTGTTCCCTCCCCCATTCCCTCTCCCTCTTCTTCTCCCCAAGCTTCTTCCCCTGCCCTTGACGACAATGTAACTGACTCTCCATCCCCCAATGCTCCCCTTAATATCCAGCTTGCACCTCGTTTTGACAGACGGCTGGCGGCTTCCATCCACGCTCCCTCTAACCTCCCTCGTCTTCCGACAGCTATCTCCTCAGACTCCGATTCCTCTCCCAACTCACCATGTTCCTCCCCTTCCTCTCCGAGCTCACCCTTCCGTGATATCTCTCCCGCCCCCGACGTATCCATCCTATGCCTCCCGCCCCTTCCCCCGCCCCTGATCCTAATCCTCCAGCTTCAAGCGTCCCTTCCCTCTCCGCTCCCAATGTAAATCCCGCGCCCGTCACCACTTCTCCTGTCATTCCAACAAAATCAGGTCCCGCTGGCAAACCAGTCGCGCCTACTCAGCCTAGATGTTCAACTCGTGACCGCAAAGCACCGGAGCGATATGGCCAATGGGCCAAAAACGCTCAACCTGATGGGGACATCGACACGCCGAAAACCTGGCGCCAACTTCTTCGTTCTCCAAACAGAAGGAAATGGCTCAAGGCCGCTGACGAGGAGTTTGCTTCCCTCATGGGGATGCAAACCTGGAAACTTGTTCCTCGACCCACCAAGCAAAAAATTATCCGCTCAAAATGGGTGTTCAAGGTGAAACGGCGACCGGATCAAACTATCCAGAAGCTCAAGGCCCGCTTGGTTGCGATGGGGTATTCTCAGGTTCATGGGGAGGATTACGATGAAGTCTTTTCCCCCACACTTCGTCTTGAGACGCTCCGCTTAATCTTCACTCTACTCGCAAGCAGAAGCTGGAAGGGTAGGCAAGTTGATTTCAAGACTGCCTTCTTGAATGGTCATCTGGACTCTCCCCTCTACATGGAGCAGCCCCCGGGCTTTGAAGACCCTCATCACCCGGACTGGGTGTGCGAAGTATCCCGCTCTTTGTACGGTTTGAAGCAGTCTCCTCGGCAATGGAACATCGAACTTCATAATGCTTTAGTCGGACTCGGCCTTTGGAACTCTAAATACGATCCTACACTCTATTTCAAACTAATCGAAGGGAAGCTCGTCGGTGCCCTTACAACTCACGTCGACGACCTGGCTATAGTGGGAGAGCCATCCTTCGTCGATCCCCTTATCAAGTCTCTCGGCGGCACGTGCAAAATCGGTGCAGACAAAGATCTCAATCACTTCCTGTCGCTAAAAATTACTCGTGATATTCCATCTCGTTTCGTTTTCCTTAACCAGGCCCATTACATTGATGAACTAGCCGACAGATTTATCGGCTCTCGTCACCTGCCTGTCTCGACTCCCACCAACATTGCCTTCAAAGACTTGCACAAAAGACTACCCTCCGAAGCTGCCTCGACGGGTCCCTACCCGCAACTTATTGGCTCTCTCCTGTGGGTGGCACAGTGCACGCGTCCCAACATTTCCTTCGCCGTCAATCGCCTCTCACAACATCTTCGGGATCCCTCGGAATCTCACTGGAGGGCTGGCCTAAGAATCCTCAATTACCTCATCTCAACCAAGACTCTTAAGCTTCGGCTTGGTGGAGATCTGGTCTGCTCGGGCTATTCTGACTTGGACTGGGCTGAAGATCGCGACGATCGCCGATCTACCTCCGGCTACAGCTACCGCATTGGTGATGGCGCTATTTCTTGGAAATCGAGAAAGCAGGCAACAGTGTTGTTATCCAGCACTGAAGCTGAATACAAAGCGCTGTCCGACTCTTGCAAAGAAGCGCTCTGGCTTCGACACCTTCTTACCGAATTGCGCCTTCGTCCCGACACTGCAGTTCCTCTTCACGTTGACAACGAGGGTGCCGAGGCACTTGCGAAAAATCCCGAGCATCACGCGAGAACAAAGCATATTCATGCTCGCTACCACTTCATTCGCGATTGTGTCCAAGAAGATGAAATCTCCCTTCTCCACGTGTCGACCAACGATATGTTGGCCGACATGTTAACAAAGCCTTTACCTCGGGTCGCACTTGAAAAGCATCGCCTAATGTTTGGACTAGTCCCATAACTTTCCTATTTTCTTATTTCTCTCTCTCTCTCTTTTTTCTTTTTCTTCTTCTTTCTCTACTTTTCTCATGTCTGCAGCAAGGGGGGGTGTTAAGTTAGTCTACTTCAATCTAACTTAGTCTAGTTTGAGTTTCTGTCTGTTACATACATTAATCTCTATTTTTCTTTAATTTCCTTTTTATTCTCTCTTTATCTCATGTCTACTTCATGTCACCTAGGTTTCACATAGTCTACATAGTATACTGAGGCAGCAGACGTGGAAGGATTTCCCTTTCCTCATCCTTCCACCAACATCAACCACTCACCGCATCGTGTCTGCTGTTTTCAGGTTAGTTTCTCTTTTATCTTTCTCTCTTTTCTATCTCTAGTGTTTTTCATTCTATTTCTTCAAGTAATTGAATTATCCTTCCACCAACATCAACCACTCACCGCATCGTGTCTGCTGTTTTCAGCTGTGTCTAGCTTATCATAGTGTTCCCATAGCCAACATAAAACTTGATGTTTTGCCATCAGGGCTCCAGAAAGGCATGTAAGATGCCCTTTCTTCCCCCTGTATTTTGATTCCCCAGCTTTATCATATTTACAACCAGCATTCCACCAGTCCAGCATACTAGTGTCCTGCCCAGTAAATCAGTCTTCAAGACTTCAAATCCTCTTTTCCTCAACCCCAACTTTGTCCAGTCATCAAGTCCACCTTTCCAACCGCTTCCTGTCCAGTTTACCTTAAGAAAGCCTCCCCTCCTCCCCTTAAAGCCTACAGTAAGTCTTGTTTCTCTGGGAGGTGTGGCCCATTCTTAGCCACTATTTTTACTGGGCACTTAAACACCCCTGCTTGCAGGCCCCAGTGTAAAAGGTTACAAAGCTTCTGTGCATTTTCACAAACACCTTTGGAGGGGTCCCAAACCACTCCTGCTTGCAGGCCCCTCCCAATTACATGTATAATTTTTTAATATATTTCCAAAAAAGATTAAAAACCTTAAAACAATTTATTCTATATTATTTGTTGCCTTGCACCTTGTGTAGCCAGAAGTATATTAGTCCTTGGCATCACAGAGAGTGACATTTCCAGAACTCTTTCAGCTCATTCACAAGTGGCTTTAGTAAACTATTGATTAGATCCAAAGAAGGCTCAACCAGGCCTGGAATGATTCCAAACAGAAAAAGGTTTTCTTCCCAATATTGTACAGAGGGTGGTAAGATCAGACAAACAAGTAAAATCACCTCCACTGACACTGGGGACTGATGCTGTCCACAAAAGGGGTTGAACCAGTCAACAAACAGACTACAAACTAGATTTCCACTGCTTCAAGTATAAGATCTCAAGGAATCTGTTGGGTCCCAAAAGGTCTTCCAAATTGTCCCATCCCTTACATCAGCCATAACATTGATTTTCAAGATGTGGGGCTGGGAGAGAGGGGAATCTAGAAAATCTTTGAAGTTAGGATGGCAAATTTTGCTTCTGATCCAGTTGGCTAGTTTGCAATAAGAGAAAATCCAAACTGGAGTGTAAGGATAACCACCATCTTCCCGGGGAGTCTTGCACAATGCTGCTCCACAAGTAGGGCTGATCACTTGTGGAATAAAACATTGAGGTGCAATGTGTAGTTGATGGTGCGTGTTTCAAGGGCTTTTGGTTTCTAATTGCATAGTATGTTGGACAGATTGTTGGCAGATAGAGTGAGAAACAAGATGGAAAACAGGTGGCATGGACAATTGGTTGTGTCAATCCAAGGCAAAGCAAAAACAGTTTCAATTGATTTGGGGATTTCATTCATAGTTGATTTGGGGATATCCGGATTTTGGAGCCTCCACTTTTCAATTTCCATTGTTAAGAATTGATTGACAGCCTCTTCACTAATTCCTTCAAGAAGCAACAGTTTGGCTGCTTGTAAGATCACAATAAGTGTATTTGGTTCACAGAAATTAAATGAACAGTGTGGTTTGGGTAGGGGATCAGGAAGTCTTTGGGTGGAATTTGGGGCAGAAGGATTTTTGACATCCTGCCTTTGTGGTCGCTTGGTTATTTGTATAGCCGCCTACAGAAGACTAGATAAGTGAGCTCCTTGAAACATTTAATAGGCAAGTACAACAAGGCTTCACCTGGTTTCCTGATGAGGTGTGCATTAAGTCTTGAATGATGGTATTCTGCTTGGTAGATATGGGTTGAGAGCCTGCAGCAGAAGTGGTTGGGTTTGAATTTTCCTGCAATTTTTTTTGATGCTTGATGATGCTGATTACAACATTGGAAATCCATCCTTCATGATTCCAAAATCCAAATGGGTTTTTACGCTACATCCAAGCTCAACACATGTACAGGTGAAATATTTGATGGGCATTTCGCAACTGAATGATGCATAGAAGATCAATAAATTAGTGCGCTTGGAGAGGAAGTACAGAAACATGGATGACATGCCCTAAAAATTGAGGTTCTTTGGCATCAAGGCTGTGGGTTGAAACTAAAAGAAAGTCTTTTGCAAAGTTCAGAAGTAAAATCAACTGGGCATATTTTTTGATTGCTGTCTAGAGATAACATTTGAAGACTTACTTGGAATTCAAAGTGGTCTGAAGGGCGGTTTTCAAACGTATTCCGCAAAGTTCAGGAATAAAATTAACTGCACAGAACTTTTGATTGTTTTCTAGAGATAAAATTTAAAAAACTTACTTGAAATTAAAAGTGATCTGAAGGGCTTTTGGCCCTTGTTTTAGGGGTAGGGGGACCGGTATGGGTGATGCACTGCAGGTAGCCTCTGAAAAGAACATATGCTCATTTCACTAGACTGCAAGAGGATTCCCGAGCTTAATTAATTAAGCTGCAAAAGAAATTCACTTGCTTCTGGTCCTGAAAGAGGCAGGGCTAGGCACTTCTTTTACAGGGCGCCACTGGGAAGATGGTAGGCCCCTGAAATGAGTGGATTTTGTTAGGATAGCCCTCTTGAGAGGTATTCTACAGGCTTCCAAAAGTAGGCACCATTTGGTCTACTGGAAATTCTGGATTGCAAATACAAATATAATCCCAGGACCAGGGGTTATGTGGCAATATCCACCAAAGTGAGGAATTGTGGTGAACTTCTGATGTTTAGAAATAAGTTGATGAAAAATTGATGCATGTTTTTTTATTATCTTTGGAAGATTTGATTTTTTATACAGACCCCAGAGAATACAAACTTGATGGTGGCCTGGATGGCCACTGTGATAACAGCTCAAATATTAATGATTCAAGGATTTTTTTAAAAATTTAAACCATAATGAGGAAGCCTTTCAGCCTCAGAGATACTCCAGATAATCCACAAGAGTACCTGTGCCATAAAATATTAGTAAATTTTTAAAAATAAGGCAGAATTGATATGTCCTTGAATATTATGAATCAATTTTTTGGGGGGGGATTAGGTGGTGTCACTGACCACTTGAATCAGATTAAAATTTACAGTCCTTCCGGAACTTTTCCATAATTTAATTTACTTGGTTGGGAACAGGAGATCCATATTCAATATGGACTACAATATTTACAAAGTGCTATCAGCAATTTATAAATATCGTAATCCATCAGCACTGCTGAGAGAAAATAATTACACTTGCTTAAACTAAACAATAAAATATTTTACTGCATAGCAATTTCTCATTATTATTGTATTAAATCAATGAACCGTGGTGGAACTGGATCATCAGGTAATGGGAACATGAAGCCAATTTCTCCATGGAACAAAAATATTCTCATGAAATCATGTTACATCACCATCTTGATTCATTGAGCATAATTTGCAATAAAATTATAGACCCCCCCCCCCCCACTGAGGCCCTCTCAAGTATAAAAGGAAAGCAATTCCTAGTGATGGATTGAATTCTCAGCATATCAAACCAGTACCATGTTAGTAGGTACTCTAATTATTCTCCTACACTTCCATATTAGTGTTTGTTTTATCCGTTCACCCTTTGATTACTGGAATCAGTATCAAGCACCTTTAGAATTCCCCATCTCTGGGCTTGAATTATTCCTTGTCAATCTGTTTGGCAAGACTACTACTTCTGCCAAGTAGCCAATCAGATCCCAAATTTGTTAGCTTTTTCTGAAAAAACTATGTTTTTAACTATATTAACATCACAGGCACATAATATTATATAAGATTATTTTCTAGTTTCCTCCAGTTTCTTGGATTGTATATCAAAACAATCCTTTTCACAGTGACCCTCTCCTCTGTACTGGTCATTTTGGAGACTATCTGGATTGCAAGGACTAAAATTGATCATTTGATTCCTAATTAAGGACAATTTCCTGTATACATTTTTTTATGTTTCCAAAAAATTGGGAGATATGACAGTTCTGGCACAAATGTTTGGAAAAAAGGGTACAAAACAACTTGAAAAGTGATTTTTTCCAATTCCCTAAATCTCCCTAGCCAAGCTTTGGCAATCACTGATATATATGGAATTGAAATCCTGGAAGTGAACAATCATCCCTGAATCATTCAAAATTTTGTATGGGAAATGTTTCTTCACATGATTTAATTAATGGCCCATCAATTCAATATTGCTTGTCCAAGATTAGTTTCTGAGACCAGAGACACATGGCTTGTAACTTGAAAAATCACAGAGCTTGCATTAGGGGCTCAAAAACAACACACACACCAATCCTTCTTGAAATTTTCCTGGTTAGGTTCCACAATTTCTTAGCTAGTTTAAGGAATCAGCCCAGAGTTACAAGCTGGCAACCCTGAAGCAACCTGCAACATGTGATACTTGGACAAAAGCTGGTGACAGCTACACATCACCACAGAACATCTGTCAACTTCCAGTACTCTATTCCACTGATTGTGGCGTGTACAGGGAGGAATAAAAGAATAGGATACACTTGTTAAAGTGTAATTAGAAAATTATAAGCTTTATGAAGTACTTACTAGAGTGTAAAAACACTTAAGTAACAATTAAACAGGTTCTAATGCCTGCCACCAAAATTCTAGTGGAAATAATATTCTACAGAAGGGTTAACCAGATTATGACACGGTTCTTGCAATAGAATTAAGTAATATTAATTTATTGGGGGGAGTTGTTGAGGAATTTTAACTAAATAAGATAGTTATAAGGGAAAAGGCCAGTCCTCCTTACTTACAGGAGAAGGTGAGCGCCTTGGTAGCTTATAATGAGCTATCTAAGTAGGGGTTAAAATTGATGGGAGCGGTTATCTTCCATTTAGTGAAGAAAACCTCCTCTTAAATAATAGTATTATTATTCTTTCACATGCTTGTTGGGAGCAGTGATCAGAGTAAGATCACCAGGGGAAAGCAATCACCCTGTTTGTGATCAGATGTGAAATATGGTGTAATTTCTAATTAAAATGACCCCATAAATATTTCACACTAACTATATTTAGTGGTAAATATTTATTTCAGCAATAAATGTTTATTTCACTAAGAAATACTTTTGGATAAATTATCTAGGGACCGGTGTGGAACTCCTAAAGGATCAGGAAAGAGCTTGAAGGGGAAATAGACAACAAATCCAGTAAATAGAAGATTTTGAAGCTACAGGTGCTGATGAGGCTGCCCTTCTTGACTAATGCTGAGGGGAAAGGGTTTCACTAAGAAAAAGAAAGAAAAGAGGTGTGGCTATATTTCTACTAATCCTTAGACTGCTGCTACTAATGGGAACTTAGGTTGTTTAATCAATCTGAGGCAGGGACCTTAAGAGGAGTGAGAAAAGCACTGAGAAAGAGTATGGGGTATGTGTTATGATTGTTATTTGGGTAAATGTTGATCCAAAAGTAAATGTAAAAGGTTTAAAGGTGAATGTAAATGTAAACTGTACTTTTAATAAAAGGGGAGTGCATGATTTAACCATAGAACTAAGGGGAGTTCTACTTATACAAAAGGGCACAAGATGGCTGATCCTGGCAGTAAAGAGAAAGGGGAAATGTGTTCAGAGGTATACAACCAAAAGAGAGTAGTGATAGTGTAAGAAAGATGAGCCAATGTAGCTAGTAACTATGTATATAAGGAATGTAATGTGACTAGTAACCAAAGAGGATGATAATGGCAGAAGATGTAACTATGTAATATAAATGACTGTGCTGTACAACTTAATACCAAAGAAGATATAAACTAAAGAAAAGTATGTAATATCTGTGTTTTGTTTATGTACTGTATATTTATAAATCAATACCTTGTATAATATCCTATGGGGTTGTAGTATTGGTAAAGTTATGTGGTTATAAGTGGTAATATTCTAAGAATGCCAATAACTTCTGAACCAAAGGGAAATCAGGGGTACTTTGAGTGAGTGACTAGGGGTAGTTTTGTATGTAGAATCTGATTATGTAATAACAATGAAGTATATGTGAGAGGAAATGTAAGTTGTTGATGTTTGTATGTGAAAAGGTATGGATTACCACATCCTCCCCCAACTAAGCTGTCTGTCCCCAGGCAGGGAAAAAAAGAGGAACCTGATCCAGAGTAATAATGATGATGCAAAGGGAATTTTTAGGGAGAAAACTGAGAGTGGGGGTATGTAAGGGAAGGAAAAGTCCATAGCCAAAGAAGGAAGTCTGTATCCAAGCCAAGGAGGTCCAGTCCAAATAAAAGAGGTGCTGCCACAAAAGGATGTCTGTATCCAAAATAAGAGTCCACTAGTTTTTCCCAGAGAGAAGTCCAGAGAGTAAGGGGGAAAGGGTGAAAAGTCCAAAACCAAAGAGGGAAGTCCAGATCCATCCAAGGTGGCCAATTCCTAGCTCCACATACTGAAGAAGGAAGTCTTGATCCAAATCCAGAGGCCTAGTGTACATATATTACTGAATCCTGAGTATAGTTGTCCAAGATATCCAGAAAAGCCAATATTCAACATAATCCAAGAGCTCCTAAAGAATAAATCCATCCAAAAAAAACATGCTAGAATGATCCAGGGTTCAATAAAGTCCAAGGTCCAGTGGCCTCCTAGAATTATATTACATTCCAACTCAGAATGAATCCAGGGTCCAATAAAGTCCAAAGTCCAAGGCTCCTAAAAATAAATTCCATTCTAAACAACATGCAGGAGAGATCCAGGGTTTAGTCCAAGTTTCTGCTGTCCAAAGGTCCAAGTCAAGGTCCAGGTAATCCTCATAGAGCCACCATCCAAGTGAGTCCGTTATTCCTTTATCCAAGTCCAGTGCTTTCTAATCCAGAGTTTGTATCCTATAACTGTAAGATGTAATATATGTAATAATAAAAAAAATGATGTAAAGGGTAATTTAATAAGGATTGGAGGTAATATGGTAATAGAGTAAAAGGTAATGGTGATATGGTAATGGTTTAAATGTAATGGGGTAGTTGTTGATGTGGGAAAAGAGGTAGTGGTAATATGGAAATGGATTAAAAGTTAATGGTAATGGTTTAAATGTTATGGGGTAGTTGTTGATGTGAGAAGAGAGGTAGTGGTGATATGGAAATGGAGTGAGGACTAAAGGAGTAATGAAAGATAAGGGGTAAGGGTAAGGTAGAAGAAGAGGTAGTGGTAATATGGAAATAAAGTGAGGAGCAATAGTAATGGTAAGAAAGTAATGTAGAAAAAGGGGTGGTGGTAATATGGGAAGAGAGGAAAGGGTAAGGGTAATGGCAAGAAGATAATGTAGAAAAAGGGGTAGTGGTAATATGGGAAGAGAGGAAAGGGTAAGGATAATGGCAAGAAGAAAGAGAGGTGTTGATGATGTGGTAAGAGGGTAATGATAATATGTAGTATTTAAATGTATGATGAAAGAAAGGGTAGAATGGTCATGGGTGGTAATTCAAGAGAAGAAGGGTGAATGTATATGAGTATCCTATAATATGTAATGATTTTAAAAGATTTATATATGTATCAAAGGGTAAAGGATTCTGAAGGAAAGTGATGGAAAGGGGTAATGTTATATGCAAAGGGAATTTTAAGATATATATGTTTCAATAAAAACTCTAATGGTTAAGGAGAGTAAAGAGTTATAATAATTAAGGAGGTGGTCCAGAAATCAGGAAGTGGAGTGAAGAGGGAAAAATAAAAGAGGATGAGGATGATGGATGATGGATGGATGGGGGATGGGATCCTCCTTTTTTTTTTTTTTGTATAGTTGTCCTCCTGGGTCCCTTTTAAGTCTTCCTGGTGATTTGATTTCCCAGCCTCCTGTATTATCTGGTATCCAAAAGAGGAAATTTAATTTGTCTGTTTTTTTTTTTTTTTTCTTAATATGGTCATTTTTTTTTCTTTTTCTGTTTTGGTTCATCTCTCTCTCTCTCTTTTTTATTTTATTTTTATTTTATTTTATTTTTTTTTTATTTTTATTTTCTTTTATTTTTTTTTTTATATTTTTTATTTATTATTTATTTATTTATTTTTTTTTACCTTTTTTTTTTTTTTTTTTTTTTTTTTTTAAAAAATGAAAATTGCGGTCTTGATTTTCCGGCGGGGTGAGAGGTGCAACCGGAAATGAAGGGTGAATGCCCGCGCGGAGAGTAAACGCAGAGTTCCGGGTAATACAACGTCCGCGGAGTCGCCAGTGTCTCCAAAACGGAGGCACGTTCCTCCGGGTCGAAGAATGTCCTCGGAGATGAAAACGAACCAATCATTCTTTGCTGGAATGGAAAAGGCGGCATGAAAACGGAGAGAAGAGAGAAATGAATGATGACAAAAAAAAAGAAAGCCCGGTTCGTGCACCGGCATCGAATATGTATTGTAGGCCAAAGGAAAAGAACGTATTCCCGGGTCGTTCACCGGCGTCGAAATGATGTTCTGATTATTTTATAAAGGCGTCGACGATATCGTCGTCGTTCCTCCCATCTCGCTCCCTCAAAAAAAACACCATTCAACGGTTGTTACATTTTTAATCGATAGATTGTATTTATACTTTTAGATCCCTTTACAATGTTGTCCCCTACTCGCCCGCTGTCGATTGGTTCCTCTCTCTCATCGTCGACAAACAGTGCCGAATCTGAATCCACTACGGCTGCTCAAACCTTCCATCACGTGGCCAATGTTGCATCGTTCGGCCCTTTTTTACGCGATTCGTTCTCTTTAGAAGAGGTGGCCGCGCTTCACGATACCGTGAACGAACACCTGACCGAGTTTGCCCGGTCCAATCATCGCGATTCCCGGGCCGCGGAAGCATCTCGGCACCGGTTGTACAGTCGCCTCCAGGACGCGTTTGATTCCGTGTGTAATCTTCTCTAAAGATACAAAAAATAATAAAAGAAACTGATTTTTTTTTTTTATTTGTTTATTTTTTTAGATAATGATGCATACCATTATCCAGGAAAGACAGGAGAAAAATGAAAAGAAATGAGATTTTTTTTGTTTTTTTTTTTTTATTATTAAGGATTTATTATATACTAATACCAAATCCCCTGTTTGAAGTGGTTCTCTAGGTGTCTTCTTCCTGTTCCAATAGTCCACAGATGTTTTCCTAGTATCCAGCAATTTTTGATGAGCTTTTTGAAGAATGTGATCCCTATTTTCCAATTGGAGAGTCCTGGCCAACAGAAGATCTTGAGTGCTGTTTACTTTGGCCCAATCAATGCCAAAGAAAGTTTCCAACTCTAAGTCAATTGGTAAGATGGGGGGCTGTCCAAGTACCAATTCATAAGGGGAGTATCCAGTTGATCTTTTGGTGGAAATCCTGTCTGAAAATAAAACCAGAGGTAAATAATTCCTCCATTTCTTGCCTTCTTGTCCACATAGTTTAACCAAAGTGTCCTTGATGGCCTGATGTCCTCTTTCCACCATTCCATTAGCTTCAGGGTAATAAGGTGTGGTAACTTTGACTTTGATTCCTGCTTCCACTAGTGATTTCTGGAATTGTTGACCAAATTCTGAGCCTCCATCCACTGTAACTGACCAAGGTGCTCCATATCTGTAGATCCAGTTGTCCAAGAACCATTGTGAAATCTTCTTTGCTTGAATCTTCTCCAAACCAACTGCTTCAACCCATCCAGACAAATCATCTCTAGCAATTACCAGGTATTTCCATTTCCCAGCCTTGATATGAACTGTATCCAAGCTGACTCTTCCAAAGATTGTTGCTGCTCCAGTAGGCTTCTTGGGTTCCATTGGCAATACTGAATTCCTTTTCTGGCAAGCTTCACAAGACTGGACCCACTTGGTTACACCTTTCTTGAGTCCTGGCCACCAAAACCTGAGTTTAGTTCTTCTGTAAGTTTCTGAAATACCTCTGTGGCCTAGTGTTTCATGAAGAGCTTGGAGGATATTGTTTTGGGCTGAGGGAGTGGTAACAACTATCTGGGAAAAAGGTTTGTTAATTCTGTGCAAGACATTATTGGAGAGGAAGAAATTGGCTGATTTATGCAGAATTTGTTTGAAATCCAGGGGGTTGCATCCAGGTGGTTTGTTCATGGTTGAAAGATATTCCTGAAGGTGTTTCCAGATTCCTTGTTGTAGGTTGCATAACTCCTCCCCCAACTTAGCTGATGTCCCCAGAAGCAGGCCAACAGAAGAAATCTTCAGTCCAAAACCAGGGTGAGGCTTTATCCATTTTTCATCTTCATCAAAACTCTGGCAGTTCTCTTCCTCTGGGTCCAATGGTCTCCTAGAAAGTGAATCAGGTAATGTGAAAGTCTTCCCAGGTGTATGAACTAAATCAAAAGAAAATAACTGAATAAAGGCAATCCATCTGTTCATAGGGGCATTGGGCAGTGAAGGGTTGTGGATCATTCCTATAAGGCATTGTGCATCCACTCTGAGCTGAAAATGCTGGCCCCATAGCTTGGTCTGAAGCTTCTTGAGAAATTTGGTGACACCACAGAGTTCCAGTTTGGATTGGGAATATTCTGACTCTCTTTTGGAAAAGACCACTGATTCATAGATAACAGGCCTGTCTAGTCCATTGGAATCCTCCTGGGTGAGTATAGCCCCTGCAGCAATATAACTGGAGTCCACTGATAGTTTGATAAGTCCCGCTTTAGGTCCATAGTCCAACTTACTGAGAGTGATATCCTTGCCAACAATTCTCTTCAGTTCCTCAAAGGATGCCTGGCAATCTTCAGTCCAGTCCCAAGTTGAGTCCTTCCTAGTAAGTTTTCTGAGAGGAGTAGTGATGGTGGAGTAATTCTTGATAAACATTCTGACATAGACACATATTCCCAGGAATCCTCTGACTTCTGTTGGTGTGGTAGGGACTGGCCAGGTTTCAATTTTGTTAAGCTTCTTTGTTGATATCTTCCTTCCTTCTTTACAAACAACATGACCAACCAAATCCAAGGCAGGGACACAACAAGCAAATTTCTGTCCAGATATAGTGAGTCCAGCTTCTTCAATCCTATACAGAATCCTTATCAAAGTGATAGCATATTCATAGATGAATTTTCTGATCTGTGGGTTTTCTTCTAGAGTTGCTCCATTGTAGTCTGAAATTGGTCCTTTGATTCCTCCATCATCAATAAAGATCCCCATATTCTGTGGTAGCTCATCCTGAAGAATCCACATCATCTGGGCCTGGTACACTGCAACTGAATTGGTGGCTCCTTGGGGTAATCTGGTGAGTTGAAATCTTCCTAGGGGGGTTTCAAATGTGGTCAAGGGCCTGGATTCTGGTGCTAACTCCCTTTCATCATATCCTCCCATTATGTCTCCTAGTCCATAGCAAGCCCTGCCTGTGAATGATTCAATTAGTTCCTCTGGAGATGGTGGTAGTCCTGCATCCTTAATGGTGACTTTGTTGAGTTTCTGAAGATCATGAACTATCCTCAATTTTCCATTTTGTTTCTTCACACAGAAAACTGGGCTGGAATAGCTGGAGCAAGATTGTTCATAGAGGCCAGTCCTGAGTCTGGCCCTTACTAGCTCAATAAATTGGGATTTGATGGGGGCAGGTAAGGGAATAGGTTTCTGTTGCCAAGGTTCATGGGGAATGACTGGGATGAAATAAGGTTGTCCATAGGTATGTTTCAGTAGTCCTCTTTCTTCTTCTGAAAAGGCCAAAGCTGCCTGCCTGAGGGTGATGACCCATACTAATAATTTGTGTTCTTCCTTTGACAGCCATCCAGTGGGGCCAAAGTTAATGAGATCCAGTCTTTCTTGTGTGATCCTTGTTGTAGGTATGAATTCTGGAGGATTTGGGTTTAAAGGGGTGGCATATGGATCTCTAGACAGTTCTGGCCTGGAAAGAGGTGGATTGAGTGATAGGGGCATAGGTTGATTGACTGGTTTGATTTTTTTTAGTGTTGATTTATATTTTGCTGCACAGGTGATATGAGATTCTGAAAAGGAAGGGGCATAATTTTCTAATGGTTGTTTTGGCAGGTCCCTTTCCCCTATTTGGAGAAATGGAAGTTCTGCCCTTGGTCCAAAAAATCCCTGGTAACAAGGTTGACTGGAAGAGATGTTTCCCATTTGTGATGGATGGGGAGGAGGATTGGTACCAGGTAAGATTGTCCTTTTTCCATTATTGAGAGTGATTCTTCCCTAGGTCCATTGTATTTGATGGTTGCTGACATGTCCATTAAAAAAGGTTTTCCAACTATGAACTGAACTCCTCCTCTGGCCACCCAGAAATGAACAAGCTTGGTCACTCTTCCCACAAGTACTTCCACCTTCTCAGCAATCCCAATTATTCCAGTGTGGTGGCCTCCAATTCCTTTGAGCTTCATTGGTTTTTCTGTTATAACTAATCCAAGGTGATGAGCCATTTCTTCAGGGATGATGTTGACCATGGATCCAGTGTCCAAAAGGGCTTCAAAGGTTTTTCCAGATATGGTGAGTTTGACATATCCTAAAGGGCAAGAGTAATGGGTTACTGAACCCGTTTCCTCCTCATCTCCTTCCTCCAATGCTGTAGAGTTTCCTGTTATATCTGGGTCCACTGGCAATCTTCTGTTACTGATCCTTTTCTTGATGTGGTCCACCACTCCTGGGGCTATGGCACATATTTCTCCTGCTGTGAGTGGTACAATGGCTTTCAGAATCCTGCCAGCTGTTTCTTCTTCCATTCCTGGGTATTCTTTGGCCAGAGTCTTTTCCAAGTAAGTCTTCCTTGGGGCCTTTTCCTTGGGTGGGTTGTCTGATTCTTCACTGGATTGGAACCTAACTTTAGTATTCTGAGGATTAGAAGGGGACCTGGAACTGGGGCCTGGGGAAGAGGTAGCCATTCTGAGTAAGTCCTGTTGATCCATGTCCATTAAAGTTTCCTGGTCTTTCTTGGTCCTCTTCCCTTTATCTGATTCTTCCTCTTGGTCCTTGTTTCCTCTAGTCCTTTTCCCTAGGTCTGCTTCATAGAATCCTTGGATTTCTGGGTCCATTTCCTCTAGTTGGCCAAAGGAAGATATATGTCCAAACGCTGTATTGGCTTCTGAGGAATCCTTGATAAATTTATCCACAACTGATTTGATTGGCCTGCTGGAATCCCAGGGAATTGGTGAGCTGTCTGGAAGTTTGAATCCTCTTCCATCCTTGAGAACTGATCCAACTGATTCATCATAGGTTAAGAGACTGCATCTGGTGATTGTGTGGGTTGGTTGGAAGCAGTAGAAGCACTTGAAGTCTGGGTTCCTTGGTCCATATGCTTGTCCAGAAGGATTTCCAGAAAAATGAGGTGGGGCAGATTTTCCAGCAGTGAGAGCTGCAAATTGCTTAATGAGGGAGTCCAGTTTCTGATCTGTGGAATTAGAGGTGGTTGGAGCTGGGGATTTGTATACAGGTGGGAGTTGAACTGGTGGAACTATGGAAGGTGTGTTGACTGGTTCCTGACTGATATCTTTCCTGGATGTCTTCCTTCTTTCCATTACTGAAGCTGGCTGAACCTCCCTGTGTATGTAGGTGACCAGGACCTGGGTATTTGGAAGAATATCACCTCCATCCTTTGAGGCTAGCATCTTGTTGTCCCTGATGAGTTCCTTGGTGACTGAAGATTCCAATTCTGGGCTGAGTGAGTCCAATAAGATTTCCCTAGATTCCTCCACATGTGATGTCTGTCCCATTCTAAAAAGATAGTTAGTTATTACCTCATACTTAGTCCTGAATGTTTTGAATTCCTCCAGGGTCTTGATTCCTCCAGCTTGGATGGTAGAGTAGTTGAGCTTCTTTAGGTCCTGCTTGGTATACTTCACCAGGGGAAGAGGTGATCCATATCTGTCCAAGAGTTGTTTCTTCAAAACCTCCCAATCCAAGTCCTCATGGCCAGTCATCTCCTCTACTTCATCCTTTAAGTCCATCCCTTTGAGAAAAGAAATAATTTGCATGGCCAGGTCCCTAGAGGAAGCTCCATCAGCTGATCCAGCATTCTCATACCTTTTAATGAATTTCTCCACAGGCATATTGGTTCCATCAAAGTATAGTTCCTTGTCCAATGGTTTAATCTTGACAGCCTTGGTTGGTCCTTGGTACTTGGGCATTACAGCTTCTCTTTCCAAAAAGTGGGTGTTCATTCTGTCTGAGGTTTGCTGGGTTGGGGACTGATGCCTGGATCCTTCCAAATGGGAGCTTTCTGAGTTTGCAGGGTTATTTCTGTAGTGGGTGAATGAGCCAGGGTTAGCCAGTTGGAATGGGGCAGCAGGCCTAGAGGTATTGGGGTTGTTGCTGATAGTAGGTTCCAGGTTGTTGTTGGCTGATCCTTGGTTGTTGTTGTTGATGTTCAGGGCAGGGGATTGTTGAGGGCTGGACATGTTGGACAGTAAGTGGAGAGACAAGAAAGTGATATGTAGAGAAACTAACAGGAAGATATGTTTTTAGGGGTTTTATTTATAGATGATGCACTTAGAAATGGAATGAAGGGATTAGGTATGATAGAATTGATTTGACATTGTAAGTTGGTGTAGTAGCAGGAAACTAAGACTGAAAGATTAAAACTGAAGGAAATAAGGCCACTGTTGGGACACCACTTGTGGAACTCCTAAAGGATCAGGAAAGAGCTTGAAGGGGAAATAGACAACAAATCCAGTAAATAGAAGATGTTGAAGCTACAGGTGCTGATGAGGCTGCCCTTCTTGACTAATGCTGAGGGGAAAGGGTTTCACTAAGAAAAAGAAAGAAAAGAGGTGTGGCTATATTTCTACTAATCCTTAGACTGCTGCTACTAATGGGAACTTAGGTTGTTTAATCAATCTGAGGCAGGGACCTTAAGAGGAGTGAGAAAAGCACTGAGAAAGAGTATGGGGTATGTGTTATGATTGTTATTTGGGTAAAGGTTGATGCAAAAGTAAATGTAAAAGGTTCAAAGGTGAATGTAAATGTAAACTGTACTTTTAATCAAAGGGGAGTGCATGATTTAACCATAGAACTAAGGGGAGTTCTACTTATACAAAAGGGCACAAAATGGCTGATCCTGGCAGTAAAGAGAAAGGGGAAATGTGTTCAGAGGTGTACAACCAAAAGAGAGTAGTGATAGTGTAAGAAAGATGAGCCAATGTAGCTAGTAACTATGTATATAAGGAATGTAATGTGACTAGTAACCAAAGAGGATGATAAAGGCAGAAGATGTAACTATGTAATATAAATGACTGTGCTGTACAACTTAATACCAAGAAGATATAAACTAAAGAAAAGTATGTAATATCTGTGTTTTATTTATGTACTGTATATTTATAAATCAATACCTTGTATAATATCCTATGGGTTTGTAGTATTGGTAAAGTTATGTGGTTATAAGTGGTAATATTCTAAGAATGCCAATAACTTCTGAACCAAAGGGAAATCAGGGGTACTTTGAGTGAGTGACTAGGGGTAGTTTTGTATTTAGAATCTGATTATGTAATAACAATGAAGTATATGTGAGAGGAAATGTAAGTTGTTGATGTTTGTATGTGAAAAGGTATGGATTACCACACCGGAGCTTGAAAAAGCGCTTGCCCTGAGTGATGATTGATTTAAAATCATATGTACTTATGTATATAATACATACTACATAAGTTATTCATTTAAATACATATGTAATCTTATATTATATATGACTATGGGCTATGCTGGGATTTTCCAGGATTTTCATGGAAAAAGCTATACCAATAAATGGTTCTTTATCCATCTATTAGGGGGTATCAAATATGACCAAATCCACCATTATCTAATCAACTGGTTTTGAAAATCCACCATTTTTAAAAACCATGGATATTCATACAAAATGATTCAAAATCCTCAAAGGTGAAACTTTGTTGAAAAACCTAATTCACTGGTTTTAATTCTGGATGTGGTCATATTTGATACTCCCTATTGTGTGTTTGTTGAAAATTGATTTGCCAAGGATTTTCTTTAATTAAATTTCCTTTTATTTTTGATAAAAAATAGATATAATTTAAATAATTTTATCACCATTTTCTACATGTGGTCATGAGTGTGGCTTGAACACAGAGCCTTGTGTATCAGTCAGATATACATAAGCTTTGTTCTTAACTGTTATCACAGCCGGGAAACAGCTGACATAATCAGGATTTTGTGGCGCTGACAAAATCCAACTTGTGCCTTGAGTTCAAGACCCGGTGCAGTCATCACCTGACTTGGCATTTGTCACCTCAAGAAGGTCACCCATGGATTTTGTCAGCTGAAAGTCTGAATCAACCTGTCAGCTCATCCAGAACTCTCAGCTCACACCAGCTTCCTACAGTCATTACTTGAACGGACTGGTCCCAACTCCTCAACCGCGGCAAGCGTCAAATACTCCTTTGAGTAAGGTGTGTCATGATCATCATTCACTATTACCTACCATGACAAATCAACACAAGACTACTGACACCATTTAGTCTAGATGACACTTGTATGTCAGGTTGCATGCACGCACATGTATATAATACTGTCTATTCTTCACAGAGTTTCGAGCAGCAGCCTTCTTTACCCTTCTTTACAGCACCTTACTGATCCAACCTCATACACCACGCTTGAACCATAATAATCACTGCAAGCATAATTGCCTAGGTTGAGCTCATCCTAGTTAAACTAGGATGCAAACAACCAATTTAAATTAGGTTGACCTCAACCAATGAAACATAAAACCAAGGGGGGTCCCTTGGATTTATATTTCATCAGTTGATTTCAACCAAGTTTAAATTGGTTGAGTGCATCCCAGTTTAACTGGGATGACTTCATCCTAGGCAATTATGCTGGCAGTGAATGGCTACTGCCGCTGATATCCAAAGTATAATCTTGGCCACACTGCAGCAGCAAGCTCAACAGATCCAAACCCAACTTGCAGCTAGGGATGAAGCCATATCTATGCTCATGGCAAAGGTGGAACTACAAGATGCACAACCATCAACCAAATCACCTCCCAAAATCAACAAGGGAAAGAAGAAGGCCCAACCCAACCGCTCTCCAGTTGTCGCACCCAAACCAAGCACTAGTGGAAACAATAATTTGAAATCCCGCACACCAACCAAGCCAAATCAGCCTGCCTCTCAAAGGACTCCCTCTGACAGTCAACCAAGTTCATTGCAGACGTTAGCTTTCTTGGATTTCCGATAACAGAAGGTCTCTGGCGCGTCTTCAGGTTCATAAAGGCTAAAGCACGTAGGGCAGCAGATGCTTCTCTTGAGTTCAGGATCTACCCCAAGATGTTTTGTAATTGTTTCCCCATCTTTGAAGCTTTTTAGATATGCGTTACGGTCTTCATGTAATTTTTGAAATATCTTGATAATAAAAACAATCCAATCTTGTGCAATTTGACAGTTAATTTGACTAACACTGCATATCAAGCTGAGCAACGCAATGAAATAGTAGATGTATCCTGTTGAAGAGTGACAGTGGTTTCTCTTATCAGCCAGAAACTAGTGACCGCAATTGATTCTTGAAAGACTTACTTATACACTCAGGTTCTATGATTATTTTGGCTTGCTCAGATTCTGAGTCACTGGGTGATGAAGATTTGAGAGGAGGAGAGACAGATGGAAGAGCTGTCTTCAATTCAGGAAGAGAATCCAGAGAGGTAGCCACCTGTGACCAATGTCTTTGACAAGTAGATGGGTGCACATTGTGGTAGACATTTCTGTTCTGGAGGGAAAAATTGAAAGTTTTTTTTTACATATTGTGTTTCTCAGAAACCTTGGACCGCATTTTTGAATTTTTTTTACCAGTTATGGATTTATGGCCAAAAAGTGGCTTTGTGGTGTGGCACATGTGTCACAGTATGTTCTGGTTCCCATGCACTGAATTGTGCCACACGATCTGTACAAGAGTACTGTTTGAGCAATGAGGAACAGATCAATTTGGGTCAGATTCAACGGAAACAACCATTTTTTTCTTGTTGAAACAACCTGAATCATGGTTTTTGTTTCCTACCCTCCAGCTATCAAGGTTGTCGCTGTCCGGATGTCTCTCAACGGCAGCAATCTACACAAGATTTGCAGTACTCTCGGCTTTAACTCTTCTGCTGCGTGTGTATTGGAATGGTATGTGTGATAAGATTAATATTCAGCTCACAAGAAGAGATTCTTACTCTTTGATTCAACAGGCGATCACTCCCATACGTCACAAAGCGACTGGATATGGGGTGATTGATGCACTTTTTGCACACTTTCCCAAACCGGTAGCCCAGTTTGTCGGCATCTCAATCGTTTTAACTTCATTACTTGCGAACGTCTCTCAGTTCTTTGCTACCAGTCGTTTCTTCTGGGCTCTGGCCCGTGACAAGGCCTTGCCGACAAGTAAAATGTGGAGAAAAGTAACTTCCGACCGTCGGCCTGTTCGGGCGACCTCCTGTTGGTTAGGCTTAGCTTGCTTGTTGGTCTATTTGCCTTTGACGGGTTGTGTAAGGAGGAATTACTGTGGGCTGAACTCTAGTTATCGTCGCATTATTTAATCTCGTTGGTTTTTTGTGAAACGATGATTGAACGTGTAGTTGCACTTCACGAGGGAGTTACTCAGATTTGATTAGAAAATATTAGAAGAAGAGGAAGTAGCTGACTACATTTTGAGCAATCATGCTGGTCATGTGTAAAGAGATTGATAAAAGTCGGATCGACTCGACAGAGGAGAGCAGAAGAGATATACAACAGAGAGGAGACCAACAGGTAGAAAAATAATCATCCTTGACTGAAGATCGGCTTTGCAGGAAGGGAACGGCGGCCGAATTGGAATTATAACAAGGTGTTTTTTTTCTCACTGCATTATGAGTAGGTCTCCAACTTGGCCGGCTGTCTAGCCGGCCAAGTGTTTGTCAAACTTGTAAGTGTTATCAAATAACATTGGTACAGTTCCAAGACTTAATCCGAGGTCCAAGACATCCTTCCGAGCAAGCCCAGAAGACCTGAAGAGCTTATGCAAGGTGAGATTGTTTGCAACCAGGATCTCCAGCACATGGTCTTGGTTGTGGGCCCCAATGAAATCAAGGTATGCTGAGATCGTCGATACGCTTGGTGGGGAGGAGGGTGGGGCGGCTTCAGGGCTCTCCATACCTTGAGAGGCAGCATTTGCTTGGAGAGACCCAAGGAGACCATTTAATAAGCCAAGTGGGATGGAAGGCTTAGGTTAGGAGATCCAGTGGTGGGAGTGCCGAGAGCCAGAGGTTGATAATAGAAAGATGTCATTTTTTGTTATAAGAATGATTAACCCGTTGGTTTGAGCGGATTTTCAAGTGCACTAAGAAATTTTTGAAAGGCCTGCCGGACCAAATACTGAGGAGTGAAGATAAGGTGTCTTCCAATCTGGTGGGCCGAGTTGGTGAGACTGGCTAGCCACATTGCAGACAGCCACTAATCCAGTGGAGCATGGATACAGGGCCAGATAGTCTGCCTGTACTGGCATGTGCCGCATGTTTCAACAAGCCAAGTATGCATATTTTTTGGTGCAAATAATTTTTGAATTTTTGAAATTGTCCAAGGTTTTTTGGAAACACAATATATATTTTACAACAGTCCACTATCTTTTTCACCACAGTCATTTTAGTTTACATACACAGTTACAGTATGTGTCCTGTATAAAGGGTATATATCTAAATTACACCTGTATTTCTGTATAAATGAGGCTGTGTAGCAACCACAAGCCACATACAGCCTGCTGCATAGTAACCATTGGGGCAGTGCAAGCCACTCAAGCAGACTACACAGCAATACAGAAAGCTGTGCAGGTCACTTGATATAAATACATAGCAACCAGAAGGCTGTGCAAGCCACACTTGTAACTAGATCACTAGCTAAATTTGCTCATTACTACACTGCCACCCTGTATGCAGCTGTATTCTGCACAGCATTCCAGCCAAAAAGCCTCATTTGTAAAATCACATCAGCTAAAAGCCCTCATGTAACTAGAACACCAGCATCTTTGCCGCTACGCAATTCCAGACTTGGAGGAACAATTAGCCCAACTGGGAAGCACACAAGCATGTGGAAGCTGCCAAACAAGAACCATTGGAGTTGGCAGATGATGTTGTCACCAGCAATGGGATTCCTGAGATTGTGGCCCATTGGACCAGGGTACCTACCTGGTCACACTTGACAGCCACCAAAAAGGTTAAACTCAGAATGATGGAGAAGGCCTTGATGAAACAAGTTGTTGGTAAACCCAAAGCCATCAAAGCGGTTGGCAGATTCTATAAGACTGAGTCAAAGCAGACTATTCAACACATTCCATCCCATTGCCTCCTTCCTGTTTTGTAAGTTGATACATAAATTAATTGACTCATGCCTCACCTTGAGCATTGCTGACTTATCCAATCCATTGCATTCAGGTGGTCCTTCCAGTACCGGGAAGCCCCTCCTTACAAAAGCCTTGGCCAAGTTCCGCTTTGACAGCAAGGAGGCAATTTGTTGCATCAATGGGGGTGAATACTTGTAAGAACTATGGGCTTGCCTGTGTCAGTGCTTACTATTGGCTTGGCCTCAACAGCCACACTCTTGCACACAAGAAGGAGTTGTGGATTGCATGTAGTGGGTTTGCGGATGCTTGTGGGTCCATTCTTCTTTGCCCTTTACCCTTTCCTTCTTACTTCCTTCTCTCCATACCAGCCTTCACCTGATATACTTGACTGTAGGATTCTGCTGACTTGTATCTTTAGCTTGTGGCTAGAACCTAGACTGTGTGCCTTGAAACTCTCCCATGGTCAAGCAATCTGTTGTGAAGTAGGTTCTAAGCATTAATGTTCTTCAAGCATTGCCAGGCAAGCAGGAGCAGTTTCCTGCTGCTCATTCCTATACAAAATCTTCATCCTTTGCAGCTTTGTGGTGAATTTAATGGTAAAGGCTGTCTCAGGATCAAGGCTTATCAATATTTCAAGATTCATCAAGATTTATTTTTCTGCAAGACTCAATACTCCCTCAAATGCACATCAAGACTGAAGGCTACCAGATCCTTATCAAGTTCATCAAGATTCTTCCTTAATCTATTTTAATATGTGGTGCTTTCATCCTATCATTTATGTATTCATGTATTTCATTTGTTTGTCAGTTAGTTGGTTTGATTATTCCTTATTTTTATCTCTTGTTGGTTCTTCCTTGTATTTTATCTTTTCTTAGCTTTCATAGTCCTAACACATTTACATATGTGAATGTTGTGGTTTGGTTTTGGTCTGTTCTGTTCTGTTCTGTTTTGTTTTGTTTTTTTGCTCTTACTTCATCTCTAGTTTTGTATTTAGTTGAGGATATGATGTATGTCCATGACATGTCATCCTCCCCAGACTTCAAGTTCAAACTGAACTTGGAGGAGGGGATAGCATGGGACTAGGCCTGATCCAAGGAAAACCCTCAAAATTCATTTGCTTTAAAAACAGATCCCAAAGATTCTTCTCTTCCTCTGATCAAATTCCCTCTTGTGACTACTCAACACTTGTTGTAATAATCACCCCAACACTATCAATCTCAATTCTCACTTCACTCATTATCTGGACCACTACAAGGGTAGCTCACTCAACACTATCCCCTCAATGCACTGCCTACCGCCTGGCACTGTAGGAGTTCCACAGCGTGAGTAGAGGAGTTTCTACTGGTTCCTGTCCTGCCTCTTCCCAGTCTCACTACGCTGCGGCGCAATTGTGTCCTGCAGTCTCCATTGTCCAATACATTGATTCCATCCCCAGTGCTCATACTCTCACCATTTGATCAATCAATCATCTCATCTCCCAACAACTAGGAAATAGGGTCTAATTCTTTGTATCCCATCCAGGTCACAACAAAAACAAGTGTGGTTGGTTGCTTGGGATCTAACTTGTTTAATATTGGCATTTTCTTTAACCAACAAAAAATCAAATCTCTATCACTTCCATCTCTGCTCAAAATTGTGGGACACTTCTCAAATTTCAGTACATTGATTCCATCCCCAGCACTCATACACACACTATTTATTCAATTGATTGATTGGTCTCAAACCTTTGCAATCAACACCTGTGTTCTGAATCATTAAGTGCATCTAGTCTGTAAGGATTTGGCCAGGACACTTAGTGATGCAGTCAACCCAATACCATGAAGTCCAGGGCACACAAGTGACAAAAATATAATGAACAGCACTAGGAATATAAACTTGAAATCAAAGAAGAAAGTATAATGGACCCAGTGATTTGGTCTTTCCAGAATTTCCACAAATGCCATCTCTATCCAAAACATGAAGCTGGAGGCAAGAAACCTCCAAGAAAACCTACCTATTTCTAACTTAAATATTCTCAAAACCTCATCAATGATTCCATCACTTTGGACATGGAAAAGTTGTTGTAGTGGATAAAACAAATGATGGAAGTATTATAGCTGTGGCCAAATTCATTGCAATTGAAGAACTTTTTGAGACTGAGAAAAGCAATATCAACTTTGTTACCACCTTCCTCCACAAAAGCAAGATCTTTCCAAACAGACAGGTATAGTCAAGCTCCTATGGGCAACAAGTCTTTACAAAAACACTGCACACTTCCTACCATTGAGAGTCCTTAATTTACCAAAATGGCAATGTCCATTCAGATTAATCACCAAACTACCAACACTAGTAGGGACCTGAACAGTGGTGGGATTCATAATAGAAAGTCAAACAGAAGATAAAAAGGGAGAAGATTGGTATGTGGCTGATCCAATTTATCATTTCAAAAAAATTCAGGATAATTCAAGGCTTTTAATTAATGTTTCCCTTAAAATTGTTTTTTGTTGAGCTTGTTTAATCTTATCTTTCCTCCTGGTTGCTAAATACCTAATTTCAAGATATGGAGGTTGATGGATGAAGCCTTGTTCAACCAAAACAATCAGGTTAGTGAGATGGAAATACAGGGTTGGCTAAACTAATACATCTTTTATATTTTTGACCATTTGAAATTTTGGAATCAGATGTGAAGGTGAAGGTGTGATGTAGCCATCTCTCACCTATCTGATCTTCCAGAAAATCTGGTCCTGCTTTTCAACAAATTCAGCGCTTGTGCAAATTTTCTCACCATTGGGCATCAGTCATTTGTCATACATATTTTCCGCCCAAAATTGATGTTTAGTCTTGTTTTTACAACAGCTACTTTCATGTTCAATTTGTTAATTGCCTTGTTTTCTCCCAAAGTACTCACTCCATACACTGTAGGATGCAAGATGTTATCTCTCAGTATTTCTAACCACAAGTTTAACAACAGGGACATATGTATTTTAGGCATCTCAGTGCTCACAACCTCCCAATTGTCCAGCTTTGAGGGATTTTACAAATTTATCACTTGCAATTGCATTACCACTTGATTCAGTAATCACTACAATTTATTGGCCAATGGTTATCATGAAACCTAATCTGGTAAGTTTATTTTCACAACAATGCTTGACTTTTACACTAGCACAGCTGTTGATGTTTTGGGGGCATCTCCATCAAAGATAATACCTGACGTGGACTGCCACTTGCTCAAAAAGAAAGCATGTGTTATGAGAAGAGGATCAATAGGGATAAGCTAGTTTTCACTGTTTAATGAAACACCAGTGCCATTTTTGGGCTCAATTTCCACACCACCAGCCAAAAGTATGTGAGTTTCATGTGTTTTGTGCACATACCACAGTCTTTAGATGCACTGAGCAAACCAAAGACTATGTATTCTCATAATACAATTAATAGGTATGAATTTCTAGCCATGCTTTCCCCAACATTTTCCTTTTGTGTGCCAAAAATATCCAGAAATCTGCTATTTTTGCATGTTTTGTGTCTTCAGATGATCTGGCGGGAGATTGCAAAGATCATTTTGGGAAAATAACCAATAGGGGTATCAAATATGACCAAATCCACAATCAAAACCAGTGAATTAGTTTTTTCAACAAAATTCCACTTTTGAGAAATCTGAACCATTTTATATGGTATCCATGGTTTTTTAAAATGGTGCATTTTCAAAAGCAGTTGACTAGATCATGGTGGATTTGGTCATATTTGATACCCCTCAATGGATGTAAACATCTATTGCAGCTTGAATGTTTGAGGTCTTAACAAAGTACAAGTTCATTGGTGTCCATATTCTTCCACCTTCAAAGGGCCCACATCTTCCTTCCCCAGCATCATGGTCCTGAGCAAATGGAGTTGACAAATTGTTTCACTTGATGAAGAAAAGTGGAAACAATTCTCATGTCTTTGGTTTGTCTGGTTGATAGCTCTCCAAGAGGGGTGAGTTGAATAATTGCAATGATTTTGTCATCATTGTTCTTGTCAAGATCAACAACTTTGCTAATAGTGAAGTATTTGCAACCTGCAGAGACAGTGGGGTTTGGGTTGACCTCCATCTTTTGTCTGATGGGGGAAATGTTCACAGGGCTGGAATTTTCAACATGACTGGGTTATTGAATTGGTGTTGCAGTGGATCAGAAGCATGGGCAGACAGGTTGAGCTTAGAACACCTTTTGTCTTGTCTTTTGCAGTCACAATTGTCATGTCTTTGTTGTTTAAGGTACTCCTCTCAGTGGCTTATCAAAGTAAAAATTTTCAAGCTGATCAGGGCAGGGACCACTTCAGATGGGACAAGCCATGGAAGTTTTGCCACCAAGATCAATGCACAAAAATCCCAAAAACCATACAGCTTACTTGCTTCAGACTAGTAGAGCTGTTTGCACAAACAGAGGATAATGTGACAAAAAGAAGTAAGATCAATAAAAACCATTGGTTTGGGAACACTGGGAAAGCCCATTCAAGCTGTTTCAAAAGAGAGCAACTTACATTACTGATCTAAATAATTGGCAGCCCACATTGTTGAAGAATCTGCTGTATGTCCATTGCAATAGTCTCACTATCTTCAATCACTACTCAGACATGTCCCATCTTGCCTGGCCAGTGTGGATTGTGCTTTGTCTTGAATATCAAGTTGATGCACCAAGGGGTCAACCTTGAAAGTCACATTTGATGTCTGTTTGAACACAGTTCACAACAAATCAGACGGTAAAGACCTTTTGGCAGTATCTCTGCAAAAAGAAAGGCCACACGTCAGACCTCCAAACTTATGCCCAAATACCTCAAAACAGCCCTCAAAAGCACCAGGAACATTCATCTTTTCAACAATTCCACACAAAAAGGAGATGCCCGCCCTGGCACAATGCGCATGAATATTACATGACTCAATCAAGGCACCAATCATATGCAGCTTGAGTGGGTTGTATTTTGACAACATTTGATTCAGTGAATCTGGTGATAGGGATTATGTGTCATGATCCCAGTTTGAAGAGGGTTGGTCAGCTTCTGTGTACACATTCTTTTCTTTGATTGGGGGACTGAAACAAGCAAAAACCCATACAAGGATGGCCTTCCAACTCCCTCTTGATGTCTAAGAGCCACACATGCTTCACAAGTTTGAGGTTTCTCCTTCCATAGAGCTTGGCAGGAACACATTGAATGATCAGCAGGAGCCCAAGAGCCTTGCAGATTGTCTGCATCTCCCCTCAACCTTGATGGTCTGTTTCGGGTTGAGCCAGTTGAATGCAATACACCTGACAACACTCCTGTGGGTCCATACTGTTGTGTAACCTATGGGGCCAGCCCACCGGGATATTTTTGTCTCTTGGTGCCTAGGCCATGAACCCAATTTTGCTCAGCTGTGGCTTGTGGCTCCCAAGGATGGCAAATTCATTGATGAAAATTGCCCAGCAGAGCTTCAGGCATGAGGTGGTGATTTGCATGATTGCTTGAGAAAGTGGCATTTTGTCTGGAAGCTGCTTTCAGTGGCTGAAACAAAAAGAGACCCAGGGTGGCAGAGGTCAACAGTGGCTTGAGACATCAACATGTCATGTTCAGAGTCATAGGATGGAGATGATGTGGAGTTGCAAGCAGATGAGATTGGGTCAGCTTGAGCTTGATCTGAGACATGTTGAAGATAAATGGCCAGATACAATGTCTGGATCTCACAACACATGGAACTTGAGGTTTGGACATTGTCAGAGGTTAGACCTAAACTTTTGATGTGGTTTATCAAAAGCAGTGAAACCACTCAAGGAGAGGAGGTCTGGGTTAGTTCTGGTGGTGAATGCACCAGGGAGATTCTGGTTCACCCAATCATTGTAATCTAATGACTGAGCCAATTCTTGGTGGACAAAATTGCTTGTGATGGTGGCCAGGCTTTCTTCCAAATCAACTTGGAGGAGACGAGCTGGACAATGTGATTGTTGTTCTGAGAGGACAAGTGAAGCTTGAATACCTTGAAATGTGACTGACTTCTGTCACGAATCCCTGCGGGGAGAATGACCATGAGAG
Source organism: Puccinia hordei (assembly GCA_007896445.1). Taxonomy (NCBI): domain Eukaryota; kingdom Fungi; phylum Basidiomycota; class Pucciniomycetes; order Pucciniales; family Pucciniaceae; genus Puccinia; species Puccinia hordei. The sequence goes on along the minus strand of RDRW01000406.1, from coordinate 130,971 downwards.
ACAGTGTGTTTTCAGTGATACGTAGGGGATCACAACCTCTTGGTTTGAAAAGGATGAGGATGGGCCTGATTGATTATCTGTAAGTGCATATGCACATTGGATGCTTTTCCATGTCAGTTTGAGAGTGAATTGCAACAATTGGTGTGAGGTATGACTTATATTGGGGTTGAGTTTGATGTCTTTCAGTGTGAAGTGTCCAGGATTGGTTGGAGTGCCTGCACTGGATGAAGTGGGAGATGTAGTAATGGATTGCATGGCAAAGGCACATCCACCAGTAGGGCTCAAAGCTGGAGTGATCTTTTCAATGGAGAAGTTCAGGCTATAAGCTTTGGGGTGAAAAAGCGGGTGATTCAAGAGGGCAAAAAAAAATCAACTCACAGTAAAGCCTGAAGATACTGAGATCAGACAGAGGCTGAGTATGAATTGAAAGAAGAAGAGCTGTGTCTGACAGAGTGCTTTTTCTGGGTTCAGAAGACAGAGTGAGTGGTGATGCATTGGCTGGTTGGTGCTCAATTGTGAAGTGGGCAGACAGATGCTAGATCAATTCAAAAAATAATGCCAACGTGGTTTTGAAACTGCATGACAATCTACAACAGTGTTAGTACCCCAACTGATAAAGACCAGTGATTGAGACATGCTGGGAAATCCTATTAAATCTGCTTCAAATGAAAGTGAGTGACTTGCGTCTCAAAAAGCAGGCAAAGTGTGTTGGGTGTCCAAGTCCATTTTGTTGGTTTTCACAACATCTGATTTGCACAAATGGCATGACCATATCTTTCAATAGTACTGGATTGTGAGAATCTGGTGAGGTAGATTCATAGCAAAATGGGTTCATCTACATGAGGGGCAGTGGTCCCATTGTGGGCTTGGGCACAGTGTCATTAATGGTGTGGCCAAAGCATTCAAAAAACCTGACCTTGTATCCCCTCTGGCACTGGTGTCAATCATTTTAGTCTTTAGTCTGTGCTTTATCCTTTATGGGTTATTTGTTATTACATATTTTACAAAGTATCATTTTCCATTGTAAGGGGTTTCTTTTGTTTATTTGAAGTCTTTTGGGAAATAATTGTTGGCCTAGAGGTAAGTTTAGGACAGCTATATTGTCTCTAAGGCTGACAGTACCTCAATGTTGGCATCACCAGGAACCCCGGAGGATTCCATGGCATAGCCCTGCACAAGCTTGGACCAGGGCCTGATGGTCCACAGGCCCTCATGGTCTCCACCAAGTAATGATGCATTTTGTATTTCAGATTCAATGTGTGGTACCCTGGTGGAACCACAAATGTTTACATACCACAATGCCTGATGGAAATCTGGTGTGCAAAATGGGACCTAAGCCGGAAAATCCACCCTGATCCTGGTGGATTCCCCCGAGGACCACTGTGGATCTCACCATTCAAGGTGTGGTTAGCCTTCTGTGGGATGTTCTGTGTGGTTGGAATGATTAAGTGTCATTGGGTATGCCACGGAATTCCAGCACCAGGTGTGGAATCCTTGAGATGAGATGGTATTGGCCCCGTGATCAAACAAAAAAAATTAAAAGATAAAAAAATAAAGGGAAAAAAATGAATGTAAAAAGACAATAAACCTGCAGCCAAAAGATGGAAAAAAAATGAAAAAATGACATACAAAAATGAGATTAAGACTTTGAGATACAAAAATTGGATAAGTAATTGAGATGAGAATAAAAGCTCAAACATTAGAAGCTATCACCAGCAGGTGCTTCTTCCTCATTTGTGGGTGGCTCCTGAGCTCTGCTGAGAATGATTTTCTGGACCTCCTCATTGTTTGGGAGGGAAACTGATGTTGAAGCCAGGTGAGATAAGTAATTGAGATAAAAAAATACTGACATGAAAATAAATATGTGAAAACTTTAACTTTCTGATGATTGACATGAAGACAATGTCCTCCTTGTACTGCTGAAGCTCCAAAATCAGATAATATAACCCTCAAGTGCTTCTTCCTCATACATAGTAGGCTTCTGAGCTCTTCAAAGGATGATTTCCTGGACCTCCTCAGTTGAATCCTGCTGCCGTTGCCTATACATATGGAGCCTCAGATATGCTATGCGCATTGTGAGGCGACATGGACTGAGCTGATCAGGAGATTGGACTGGCTCATAAGTGCATGTCAGGGTGAATTATCTTGAAATATCTGTAGGGATGATAAATGATATATAATTAGGTGTTAGTCCAATTATATCATTTGTATCTATAACAATTCAAACTTACCAAGATAACAATGTCCTCAATTCTGGGGATTGGCTGAGGATTTGTTCAACAACCTTGCTTTGCTGCTGTGATGAGCTGAATGTAATCAAGTGTTAGTAATCAATGAGTCAAACAAGACATCAATACTTACCAACTTTGCAAACAAGGACCAGAGGGGTCCTGGGGATAAGAGCCCAAGTTGAAATAACCTAGGTTTGACCATAGGATTGAAGATTAGGTAGTAGAAGTTTCTTGCAAGTTTTTGTGCAAACAAAGGTCTAGTTTGGCCTGAGAGTCAGACTAGGAATCCAAATGATTTTGTGTGAGTGAGATGTGATGACTCACACAAACATCACAGTGGAAAACAAAGTGTCTTGGTCCAGTGACAACCACCTGTCCAGTAGATGGGTTGACGGTTGAGAGGTTGGCAGTGGAATTTAATAGTTTGGATTCAAGCCAAATTTTGATTGATTCTAGGTAAATCAGGGTACCTAGCCAAATGTCTTGAGGTGGGAGCCAGTGCAATAGATTGCTTGAGTTGGAAATGAGATAGATAAAGTTGATCTAATGAAACACTTACAGTAGTCATCTGTTACATTTTATGTATTACATTTGCAGGTACCCCAAGATTCTCTCTGAGTTTTGTGAGTGTCATGGGACCCTCCGGTGGCAGAACTTGATTTGGGACCATTTTAGCAACATTGTGGGGAGGGTCATATTCTGCTGAAATGTCTTGGAGGGGACTGCTGCGGATGAGGGTTGAGTGATTGGTGAATTCAGCTGGAATAGTTGCCTCAGCGTGATTAGAGGTATCCAATTGTATATTTGGAGTGTGAGCAACTTCATCAAGAATCTGACTTGCAGTACCACCCTGGTTCTGAGGGTTATCCAAGTTCGGATCAATTGAGATCAAGAATGATTCTTGGGTTTGCTTCACATTGCTGCCTGTTGTGCAATCTTGCTACTTCCTGCGGATAGCTGCATAGTACTGAAACAGACTAGGTTTGTTTGGCAGGATACCTTATAATTAACTGGTTGTATAAATTACTCACCTACTGTTTGCCCTGGGCAAAATTGGGGTGTAAACAATAGGGGGTATCAAATATTACCAAATCCACAATTATCTAATCAACTGGTTTTGAAAATCCACCACTTTTAAAAACAATAGATATCAATATATGATGATTCAAAACTCTCAAACGTGAAATTTTGTTGAAAAACCTGATCCACTGGTTTTAATTGTGGATTGGGTCATATTTGATACCCCCTAATGTTTTGTTTCCTGGAATAATGGAGCAGACATGAGGGGAAAATCAGGGGGTGGTTTCACAACAATATTGTTTATGAAGAAAAGGGAGAAGAATGAGAGAGATTAAATTGGAAGAAAGACTTACTTTGTGCCATTGAAGAGTTGTTTGAAGGTGAAAACAGGGTGAGACGTTCATTGAAGATTCTTTGGTGGGAGGAGGTGGCAGAGCCGGTTGGATCAAGCCAAAGAAACTTTGATTGTGTCTCACACAATTTCACATTGATTGGTGAGACTGACATTGAAAATCTCTTGATTTTGACAGATCAAATACCTGGTTTTTGATGGATCAAAGGCCTGGTTTTTGGCAGATAGATCACCCTGAACCACTCATTCCATTGCATCCACATCATAATTACCTGATCAAATTTCTTCCTTTACAGTGTTCATCTCATTTGAAATCAGCCAAGAATTGCTGCTTGCTATATAAATGGATTCACTCCCAAAAAATACACTTATTAAAAATCAAATTTCATGAATTTTTATCCCATATACTACAATTATTAAACATACAAATCCAAATATTTATCACAAAGTCCAAACAATTGTAGATATCATGATATCATGAATCATGTCAGGACCTTTCAGAATAAATCTAAAAATCTATAAACCATAGTCACAATCTATCCATTTCATATGTTCTCCAATTTCCTCTTATTGCTACACCTCCAGGTTTCAAAATAAATCAACTCCTAAATTCTGATTAAAATTCTGATCCTTCTGGATACATAAGTGGCTCGAGCAGCTGGTTTAGTATTCTCAAAGCAATACCAAAAATCATTTCCATTTTCTAAAGGGCTCTGTTGGCTTTTTTATCTCAAAGTGAGCAGTTCTACTACATCTTATTCACACAGTTGATATATTTTGATGCCATTTCCAAATATACAGTAGACTTCAGTCAATTGCACTAATATATATTCAAATGTCAGAAATACCTGGTAGGTCTTTCAATCTTTTTTGTAAGGACTTGGGCTGATTTCACATATTTTATTGACAGGTGTCACAAGGTTTGTGGATGCTCAGGGGACTGCTACATACCAATGACAGTACTGTTTGGGGTGTAGGATGAAATATGTGACTCTTCACATGGAATCAGATGCACATCAGAGATCTGTCAGAAGTTATTATTCTTTCATGGAGGAATTATCAATGAAGAAGAAAAACATTGAAAACTCTGCTTCTGTAGTGCATTGTGGGCCATCCCAGATGAATGTGGACCAGATGTGGCTTTCCTAAGACGATTTTGAAACTGAAATGGAAGATCCAACATTAGTTTTTGCTGACCACACTTTAAAATATGGTGATGGCCCTGGATTTGGCCCAGATTCTTCATCTTTTCATGCAATCTGACCATTCTGGTCAGTTTAATCAATTCATGGGAGATTTTTGGTGATTGTATTAATGGAATTAATGCACAAACACCTGATGCAATAGATTGACATCCTTTCATGATCCAGTTGGTATCAAAAGAACCAGAATGATTTTCCATGTTGTGACTTTGTATGCTCACTGGTTTGCTTGCTTTTGCTTCAAGAATTTTGTGGCATGCCTTATGATGGGTTATTTGCACAATCTACTTTCACATGTGTCCTTCAGCTCAGGGTGGTTCTCAAGATAAAAGACATAGTTTTGGCTTGTTGGGATGCTGTGCATAGGTAAAGAGAAAGAATCAGAAAACTACTGAGCTTTGTGAACAATCAATCCATCAGTGTTTGGGATAATAAAGTATTCACAATTAGAGTGAAAACAATCTTGGCAAATGTGAGTGATAAATTACTACCAATGTTACCAATTCTTACACTCAAGTGCAATATGTTTACTTTGACTAGGAGTTGCTGAATCCTGATGTATAAATTTGGAGTTTTATCCGCATGACCCATGTGGCAGTGTGGCAGTCCCATTGATCAACTGTGTCAGAACTTCAAGTGAAGAGAAGATTGGGGTACAAAGGTCCAAAGCATTATTACATGTATGAACCCACCAGGATTTTATCTGGTGAAGTGGTTATTCCCACATTTTGTTACAAGGCCAGAGGTATCACATATGCCAAATGCTGTGATCCTCAATACAAGGAATATTCTTCCAAAAAAGGATTTGATATCATCATCCCAGCAGGCATTGAGTGTTTAGACTCTGCCAGGCAGAGAGTTTTAGATATCATGGATTTTGATGAGATGTACTCAGAGGTGTTTTTTTGGAAATTGGATTGTCATTGGAGGTAGACTGCAGTGGCACAATCTATGATGTGTAACTATTTATTCTACCTATATCAATGTGTCTTGTTGACCTTGATTATGTTTATAGAAGAAGATGAGAACTGCAGAAGATACAAGATTAACTTCTCCAATCCATAGAAGGAAAAAGCCAAAGGTTGCGTCATTGGGCATGTGCTAATTACCCTATTTGCAGATAACACCTCCAGAAATCCTTCCAAACAATAGAACAAGCATATATCATACTACACCACTGGCAAATTGAGGTCATGACTGACATACAGGTTGCATGGTCCTGCATGTCATAGAAAAATTTACACCGCCCTGTGTCATACACAATTTGCAGGACTGCATTTCATGTATGTAACCTTTAGTGGACAGGCCTGTGAAACCCCCCGCACAGTCACTGTGTATGTGACAGGCTGCCTGTGTGAGCTGCATGTCATGGTCCTGACAGTTCGTCCTGTTTATGTAACAGGACCTCCATCACATGATATGCCTGCAGGACTATGCAACCTGTAGGCTTCTCATGACCCCGGTTTGCTTCCACCTTGTCTGGCCCACATCCTTTCTGGTCATATTGGGAGTACAATTGTCAGTTTGTCTTTCTGGTCATATTGGGAGTACAATTGTTAGTTTGTAGCTACCTCCAGTGTGGCTGGTTGCTTAGAGCTGGCTGATCTGATCATAGAACAGATTAAGTAAGTGTTTATTCCGAATACCCAACATATTTAATAATCAGATTGGCCATATTTTTTCACATCACGTTTGGAATTAGTTTAGTGGTTCTTGGGGACTCACCCATGCATGCTGAGATGACCAGCATCCCAATACCAGCAAATGCCAACTGTTCTTGTTATACATGCCACCTGGCTGTGGCAATGTGGGTTGTGTGGAGGACTTTGTTGGATTGACCACAGGTGGACATGTAGTGAGTAAATAAGGAATTCATTTTGTATCATGGACCAGATAAACCATATAAACCCCCTGAATCTTTGCCAAGCCCCCCCCAGGAAGATAGGCACATACCATTTCAAAAATGCTACAGTTCTGATGAATCAAAACATGAGGCAAAACTGAATATGAGATAAAAGTCAAGGAGAATGGCCTCAAAGACAACATAAATCATTGAATTTGTTGATAGGCATCATCAAAGAAACAAGCCTGGTCTGAAAGAATCCATCGACGCACTAGAAAAATCCTCCTTGGACCAGTTGTTCAATTGTTTTCACACATTAAAAGGTAAACTCTGCTCATAGGGGGTGTCAAACATGGCTAAATCCACCATTATCTAATCAACTGGTTTTGAAAATCCACCTTTTTTAACAACCATAGAAGTATTCTAATACAAATAAACTATTGCAACATTTTTGACCTGATATACCCTGCTTTATTCAAACCGTTTGATGGTTGTAAGGATACACCAGTAGAAATATTACATGTATTCCAGCTAGGAATCATAAGATACCTTTTGTGTGACTTAATGGAAGGTCTAACTGATGTGGACAACAGGACTGTGGAGGCCAAATGGACTTCTTTCAACACAGATGCACTCAACATTCCTTCTTTGAGAGCAGTTTTCATGGTCAACCACTACAAGAGATTCATTGGGAAACACATGAAGATAGTCATTCAAGCTGCCCCCTTCATCTTTTTTTCTTTCATGAACAAACAACAAAGGGATCTATGGATGTCCTTGTGTTATCTATGTACATTTGTTTATCAAACCAAAACTGAAAACCTGGATGAATACATACATGATCTCCAACATCATATTGATATATCCCTATATCATGTATTGAGTATGACTGCACAACGGGCAAACAAACCCAAATTTCAGATGCTAATCCACCTATCAGATTCAGTCAAGAGGTTTACACCACTTTCCCTGTTGTGATCAGAAAAAATTGAATCTTACAATGGAATTATGAGGAATGCATCCATTCATTCTAATCATCAAGCACCAGGTCTTGACACAGCCAACACTTTCTCAAACTATCAGGCCATGAGCCTCAGATTATCTGGAGTCTATCTCCATAATCATACCAAGAACTACTATTTCAGACCCTCCCAAAAAGTCACAGATGTATACAAGTATAATAAAGAAGTCCAAAATCTCATGGGAGTAGATCTTTCTGAAAAAACCCCCCTGAAGAAGATATAGTGGATCCCCCACCATTTCTAGCTGAGACATTCCCCTCAATGAAGTGAAAAATGGTTCCCGGCATCAAAACAGACAAACTTGATGAAGTTTGTAAGGGGATTTGTGTATTGGTAAGGTAATCCTGAGATTTGATAAGGTGCCCAAAGATCTGAAAATCATCCCTTAATGCAGATCAAAAGGCTGCAAAAATCAGTTGAATCTGTGGTATCTGTCAAGTTCTCTTATGCTACAAGTCAATACATACCAGCCAATTGGAATCAACACACATCAACAAGTGCAAGAACACAATGACACCCAGAAAGTAATCTTTGCCAGACCTGAGCTGAGTCAATCAGCATGGGATGTTGCACGTCCTGAACACAGCCAAATCTCCTAGCAGTAATGATATAAAGAGGCAGTCAAATAATTAATTCCATAAAGCACTTACTGACCAAGTCATTTTTTAGAAAAAAGAATGTCATTTGTTGCCTAAATTTCCAACATAATTGCTATGATAGCAATTGCCAGGTGGCTAATATCAAATCACCAAGAGTGGGTAGACAAGAAGGCCACAACTCCAACCATACCATTACGCATGCCTGTTCTAAACAGTATGGGTATATTCTCAATGCATGCTCACTAAGATCAATTATTCAGCACAGGAGGGAATCAAGGATTGAATCTCCACCTGTCACATCCAAAGAGTGGGTAGGTGGAAATTCAAAACCCTTGTTTCCCTCCTATATTCTGAATCAATTATTCAGCACAGGAGGGAATCAAAGATTGATATTCCCCCTGTTGCATCCAAGGGGTGGGATCAATCCACCCAAAAAGGCATGCAAATTTGGATGAATAATTTACAGTCCAAAACAAAACCAACAAAAGCTATCACCATGAGGATAGATGATGTAGAAACTAGCGCACAAATTACCATGAGTGGGCAACCAAATTCCTCCATATCAGCAGCAGCTGAAACCAAAACAATTTATCTGAATCCTACTGCACAAGAGACACACATGGAATCACACTTTGAAAATAATGCAACTACTCCCAAAGAGACAATCTCAACTGGGAATACTCCTAGTTTGATTCCTTTAACTGGTACTGATATGGAGTATGACCCATTGTTAACCAATGTTAACCATGCACCACTTTAACATCAAAATAGCACAAATCCAGCACAAATGAATCAAAGAGTATCCAATGCAGCCAGTTTTATTATTCCACACAACCAAAAAATCAAAACTAATCATAAAATTCTCACAGATCATAGCCCATACATGTGGAATCACAACAAAATGCAGTTGACAAACCCCCAGAAACCCTTCAGGTGCAAGAAAGAACGGGCCTATATGACTCAAAAATTCCATCTGTTCATACACACAAATATGAATTAATCCAAAACTCAGGCCCCCTGAAGAGAAGAACAATGATGGAATGCAGTCCTTTTGTATGCACTCAAAAACCAATCACTCCCAAGAAAATAACTGAACAAATCAAGGGTTTCATTATCTAGAAAAGATTCACCACAATAAGTTTTTCCCTGATTCTGGTGCAAGTCAAAGACACAGACAAAACAGCTTCTCACATTCAGCAGCTCAACAAAGTCCCGCATTATTGACAAATAATTCAAGGGTCAACTCCATGGATCATTTATCTAAGGTTGGAAATTTGGATTCCACCAATGTATGGCCAAAATCATTGTCCCAAGAACCAATCATCTATGATGGAAAGAGAAGAAAAAGTCTCACCAAATCACATGATACACACACCCCCTTGGAAGAACAACCCCCAACAAGAGTCAATTCAATTGACCCCCAACTATCTGTTTCCCTGCATCAACACCCAAGAACATCTCATCTGAAACGTTTTTGAAAAATAAACATGCACAACCAGAAGGCAATACACATACAAAATGATAGACCATCTTTGTACACAATGACAATTTTTCTGCTTCTTAATTGTTCACAAAATGACAAGTAAAAAACAGACCTACCATGCAAAATAAAACCATGGCTGAGAGAAGGTTCTGATTTTAAAGGCGATGGACACTGTGTATTCAGGGCAGTAGCTTTCCCTCTAGGAAGAGGTGAAGGAAGTTATATGGAAATCTGATTCAAGCTAGCTCAAGAATTAACAGACAGGAAAGACTTCTACACTAAAACCAAGCCATTCTTCACTGTTCAAGAACATTTAAAGATGTTACAAGTCCCAAGTCCAGCTCCTTGTGGTCTGGAACATTGCATGGGCACGCCTTCAATGAGAAGACCCATTGCAAATGCATTTGGGAGACCAGTTTGTTTTGTATTCTAAATTGGAAAGCCAATCCTTCTTCCCAGACTTTATTATTCCAAAAGATGACAGCCCTATTGTTCTTGCATTCATTGAATCAGCCACTCATTTTGTTGCTTTCACATTTAGTCATAATATTTTATTACCAGTTTCCAAGCCGGTAGGAATCATGGGAGAAACATTTACACATGAGAATTTTTCCTGGCAGGACAGGTATAGAAGCTGTATTGAATTGTATGAGATTTCTTCCAAAAGAAAGATTCTTGATAGCAAGTAGACTTCTAATACAATATGAAAGCTTACCACTGCATCCCAGGGAATATATTTGAGAAATATATTATGAAAACAATTCATTTTGACTGCTTGAAATATTAGCATTCCATGCAATTCAAACAAAAAAAAGAGCATGAAGGAGCCACGAACAAGGTATGGAGATATGGATGAGAAATGCACAAGCAAAACTAAGATATAAAGAATCTGGTAAGAACATGTGTCACAGTCGGATTCATGTAGAGTATTGTTGGTGTGTATTTGTATGGGATACAGATTGTAAGGTATGATGGGCAGCAGTGTTTTTGGGCTTTTGGTTTATGTGGTATAGCTCCCTTGCACTTTATCAAATTTTATTTGCAGCAATCATCACCCAGATGATTAATCAACAAATAAACAATAATCCCATATAACAAAAATGGATTTGGAAGAAGGGTAATCATATACATATTGAATTGAAGCAATCATCCCCAGATGATGAATCAACAATTGAATTAGTATCCCATATGTGGTGATTGTATTTGTCCCATATGTGGTAATTGTATCCTTTCAGAGATGTGGAAAGAGTGATATCAAGTAATGGGTATAGTTTATTAGCAAAGACCATCTTGTTAATTAGATCCAAGAAGAAGACATCATAGTATGACATGAAATGATTTTTACATCTGGCATTACCATTGAGGGTCTCATAACCTGTAATTGGATAAGATTTATGCACTCATCTACTGATAACATAATGAATTGTCTGTCACCCTTGGCCAGCTGAGAGAAAGAGAGAGGTTGGAATTATTAATATGTCTTAAGAGGGATTGCCCTGGAATAAAAGGAAGTTGCAAATGGATATTGGGGGTAGATATGACCAGCCAACCTATTTGAATAAAAAATTTGGTAGGGGACAATGAAGGGTGCATTCAATATGGAGAGAGCTCCAGGATGGGAGATAGAACAGACTATGTACACCACCACAAGGGAGACTATATTCATCATAATCACAATCAATTAAAGATTTGTAGATCAAGTTTGTCATACAGCCAGCTTGCCTGAGGACAAAGGATTATGAGATTGGGAAATTGAGGAAGCAATAAATAATAGGTCTTTCATATTCTCCATTTATGCTTCTGAAGCAGGAGCACTGGCAGTAGCTTCAGTAGAGCTTCTGGTAATTGAATTGGGCTGTTCAGACATTGTCATCCAAACAGCATCACTATTTGAAGTAGCATTTGCTGAACTGTTCACTGTCTCATTTTCCACTTCATTATATTTGTATGCTTCATACATTCATCTGTCACATCAGTTTCACAGGAGTTTGTTGTTTACGTGAGACAGCATTTGTTGAAGTCCTCTTTTCTTATTTTTCCACAAACACTATCCATTCACCCACTCTGTGTATGCTGATCTCAGGTATAGTCCTTATCATTTCAATCTTTCTATTCAAGCTATTTGTTTCACTTTTCATCTACTCTCTCTTCCCTGCAAAGGAAGTTTGACTGGTAAGGAGCTTGATTTTTTGGGACAAGTTTTTTTAAAATGAGACCAATTTTGAGAGCTTGTTGGTCACATCATGCATTGATGAGGTTGCCAGCATAAAAATTGAATATTTTCCCTGTGGTAGATCAATTTATCCCAAGCCTTCAGAGTCTCAGAAATTCAATTTGCAAAAAGAGGCTACTTCTAGCCAAGGAATACTGAAAGGAACTCAAGGCTACTTCTTCCCAGTTGTGAGTGGCGGTCTATGTTAATGTGACAAAGTGCTTGTGATGGAACTTGCCAGTAGGCAGGTCCAGTAGTTTGTAAAACAAGATGTTACTCAGTACAGTCTTTGAGTAGCTCAACATATTAGCACCTGGTGGTTTCATCATGTTGGCAACAGTTGTGATATCCTGGGAACTTGACCAGGACTGAGTCCAGGGAGACAGTCAACCAATGACATTCTGGGGACTACCCGTGTGACTGCTAGTGAAAATCAAAAGATGCCTGGTTCATGATCTAGTCTTACTGACACAAGCTGGGCCATCTGATTTTAGACACAAGTCTTGCACAGAACCATTGGTGTGGTGATCCATTCCACTTCATTGCCATATTTTCAATAACTATTAATCACATATAAATCCCAAATACTTACATATATACACACCAGGGGGGAATCTGTGGCACTCTCTTGAGAGTGCCAGACAGTGATTTGTTTTAGGAACCATGTTGGATGTCAATTGTTCTGCTTGTGTAATTCATCCTTAAACCATGTTGATGTTATGTTCAAGCAACTCCAATATCTTATGCTGCTAAATATCAACTATAAAAGATGTTCACCCCAAAAGATACTGATTTCAAGTGCAACTCAAGTGGAATATATCTTAAATTCAGTTTGGGATATGGATTCACCTCATGGGTTATAGTCCCAGGGTGCAATTTGACAAGTTACACTGTTAATATGGGATGGTGTGCATCAATGACAATTAACTGAGGCTTGTGTCACAGTAGAATATTTTTGAGCACAAATTGTCTGCAATAATTTCAAGAACAGGGGTTGGACTTACAACCCTTGTTCTTGAACAGACCAACTGATTAATTTCTTCATACACTTGCTTTGAAACAAGCTGCCCATGAAGCTATCAAAAAATAATGGAACATTTTTTTTGACAAATTCAGCCGGTGATCTATTGGAGCTCTCCTGAATGGGAAGTGCTTGGTGGAATTTTAAGTAAATCTTGATAGATTCCAGATACAGTGCCTGAACAGCACTGTCAGCATAATTGCCTAGGTTGAGTTCATCCCAGTTAAACTAGGATGCAAACAAGCCAATTTAAAGTAGGTTGACCTCAACCAATGAAATATAAAACCAAGGGGGGTCCCTTGGATTTATATTTCATCAGTTGATTTCAACCAAGTTTAAATTGGTTGAGTGCATCCCAGTTTAACTGGGATGACTTCATCCTAGGCAATTATGCTGGCAGTGCAGGGAGGGTCTTTGAATTTTTGCTGTTATTACCTCCTAAGGGCAGGGTGTTAGAATTTTTGCCGTTATTTCCTCCTAAGAGGATTCCACAAAGGCTGAATGACTGTTCTCCTCTGGGCTCTTATGCCCTTTCCACTCAACAGGCCACCAAAAGCTGAATCCACTTGAGCTCCTTTGGGCATATATCACAGCAGGTGAGTTTACTGGCTGTTGTTTTTCTCTTTCTATACTTGAGTAAATTTATAAACTGACCATGTTCCATATTAGCCTCGCTCAGGCAGATTATCAAGTGGAGACTTACACTTCTTCTGATTTGAAGCCTATTAAGTCCTCTTTGGACACGCTTGTTGTTCATGTACCCACTCATCCATTGAAACATGTTTTCCCAAAGACCAACTGACAGCACACGGCTCATTCCCTTGGTCTCACTGGATCTACAGCATAGATGGCTGTAAAAAAACCTTCATCATTTTGGTGCATTCACAAGAGTGCAGTGATGAATCTATTGGTATTTTTGATGACTTGGAATTGGATGTATGTGCATAATTGTGTGGTCTGCATTGTTGTCCATTCATAATATGATATCTAGCTCCATACACCATACTATATTAGTGCATATGAAATACCTATAACTGCATACTAGGGCCCTCTAGTTGTCTGACACAAATGTTGGACCAACAAAAACACAACATTTTTGTGGAAGCATGGAGAGTGCTGAGCTTATGAGCTTGAGTTCCACTACTTGTGTAGCACTAAAAAGTGTGTAGTGAATTTCTATTGCACATAGTGCAGACAAAGATTAACTTGGATTTTGAACTGTTATTTGCAGGTGCAGGTAGCACAAAAGTTGTACTGGTGGTGTAGGGGTTTGCATAAGAGTATGTATGACAAGCAATCATATGTGTCAAAACATGTAAGTATGCATAACAAATATCTTCTATCATGAAAATCACATCATTCTGACTGTCTTGTGAATATATCCACTCCAGATACAGGAAGAATTAAACAAAACAGACAGAGTGCAAAGGACGGCTCAGAGTATTCCAAGATGACTTTATGGTTGGCCAAGTGAGCTGCAAGATTGGCCCAGTGGACTTTGTCTATCTTTTGCCTAACTTGCAAGACACAACTCTCCCTGTTAATCATCATTACCCCTATGCCCCTTGGGTAGTGAAGCTGTAATTGTGAAGAATTGTGATTCAGATAGCACAATCAAAATGTAAGCCTGATTCCTGAAATTGCAGTAGTTGGAAATATTCATAGGCTACAGACCACCCAAGACGCATTATCCGGTTAAGAATCATGAAAACAAGGGCTGGAACAGATGGTCAATGGAGTAGGGAGAGGATAAGGAGGGACAATGGGGGGAATACAAGGGGTTCTTCCCATTTTTTGTTCTTTTTTTGGCAGACGGCTTCCAGTCCTTGACCTTGAGTTCAAAGCGGGTTATTGGACAGTGCCTCAAGCCATAGGGAGTCTTCTCAAATCTATTCAGCTTGGGAGCCCATTCACCCTGCAAGAAACACACCCTGTTAGATGTTGGAGACTGCTATGTGAACTGCCCAGACTACATACACCCAATGAAAGTAATCCAGTAGCAGAGTCCACTGCTTGCGCTGCCACACCTCCAAACTTAATCGAATCCCCTGGTTGCAGGTTTTGAAATGTCCCGTGGGCTTGGGTGTGGGTTGCTGTGAGCTTGATGTGACCAGACTTAGACTGGGAAATTCTATGTAAGCACACTTGAAAATCACCTGCTCAAGAGCAGTGCCAATTGTATTGTTGTTGCAGCAGGAAAATACTGACCAGATTCATGTCCTTATCAACAACTTCAATATACCCAACACGTCCAACAAATGGGTTCAGGTGGACCTTCACAACGTATAGAGTACCATAGGTGTGGGTGTTTTCAAATTCAAGAGCAAGAGGAAATTGTCCACGGTGAACCTGCCATTGGGAACGCTCCACACAAATGATTGGGTGACTTAAATCTGGCTGAACAAGAATTTGGCCAGAGAAAAAAACCTGGGTGCAGAAGTTGTACAGTATGGCTGGAACTGTTTCTACTGAGGACTTGAGACAAATGTGATAGTGGGGGTAGGCCGAGATTGGGATTTCAGGGGGGAGCTGATGGGAGGAGATGCAAGTAGTGATGTGTATTTCATGTCCGACACTTTTAATGTTGTGTGGATCAGTGTTGGAGAGATGGATATTCCCAGAAACCACAATCATGTTAAGAATGATCTACTCTAAGGGTGATAGGAGCTTGAGTAAGGCACCAAGCTTCAGAAAAGACAGATACATATACTCAGAGGTCAAAAATTTATACGTCTGTTGCAAGTACATATTACAGCAGAGGAAATTGTGCCTTTGACTGCTCCAGAAAGGGAATGATTTGGACTTTGGCTGTCTGCAGTGTATAGGCCGTTGCACCTAAAGGCCATTCTCCACTTCCCTTTTTCATGAGGGTGTGGTGCACCCGCCCCAATTCACACAGGTAATACTGATCTGCTTGTTGTTTGGGTGAATTTGGAAAAGATTTGGCCAGGATGTGCCTTCAGTCCTTCTTCCATTGATTGATGATTCTGCCTTATCCAAAGGTAGATGTATACAGGCCCCAAAACTGTAGATCTGTATGGACTGGCCCCAAGTCCACCGTAATGTATGGCCGTTCATTGTGTTGGACTTCCTTTTTTGTCCTGCATTGGGATAGGTTTGTCACCTAGTCATCAACTTTTAGAAGTAATGCCCTGCAAAACTAAGCTTGGTGGTGTCCAACCTGGATTGATAGACTGTATCACAAATCAAGTGGGTTGATTCTATAATGTCCAAAGTCTTGACTGATCACATTTATATGGCCTGTGGTGACAGAGTTTAATCCACTATATTCTATTGGATTGATCCCCCAAGATGCATCACAATAGCTGACTCTTGAAATTAACAAGGCTTGATTGGTGGGACTGGGAAATATATCAGTGCAAAACTTGGTTCTTTGATGAATGGTGTAGTTAATGGAGAATTTGGCCCCTGGAGGAGTGAGATGAGTAGTGAAAATTGTCCAACTGAGATATTACATGGTGGAGGATTGGTGGCCCGGTCAACAGGTGACAAAACTCCAGCAAGATGTGTCCCTGGCAGAGCAGTTGCCTTTTATGCTGAAGTGAACCCACAAGGCAAATGGGCATATGAGTTTAACATAAGGTATATATGACATGAGTGAGTAAGAGGAGAGGAGAAATAACACAATGATGCAGAAATAAGAGGTATGTGAAAGTTTAAGGGACTACTCTGCAAGGGCACAATGTGTGTAATACATGCGGTAGATTTAGGTATCTTTAATTTGCTTAGGGGCATGTGGGAGAAGAAAGGGGGATGTAGGATTCCAAGCCTTCCATTGATTGAGGAAATCATTTGTGATGGCCTCTGCAGATCTTGTCTGGAGAGTAGCCCCCGGACTCCTGCAAGGACAAAGTATATGAGTGGCTGAAAATTTTGCTTGCCTTGATACGCTTGGAGTTGTTGACGGGCATCTGCAGGCAGGCTAATCAAGTCTGAAGGAGGTTTCTGTGTTGGGGTGGTTTTGTGAGTGGCACTAATTGAGGATATCTGATTGGCTTGGTTGTTTGCCCTCTTTTGAGCAGCTGTCAAAGGTGCCTTGCTGAGGTAGTGAGTTTGAAAGATGATATAAGCCATCAACACATCAATAATGACATTTTGAAAATCATGCAGAACGTCCACGGAGTGCAAATGCGAGGTGGGTTGTGTGGAAGGATCATCACCACTAAGGGGTGGGTCAAAGGTGGAGGATGAATTCTTGAGAGGATTGAGATAGCAAAGAGCTTCCACTCCTTGAGTTACTTGATCATTGGCTGGGTTGGACATGACTGGTGGTGGTTTGAAGAGGTTGGCAGCCATCATTTCTATAGAAGCGGCAACAATCCTTGCCCATTTGTTCTGCAACTGTTGGGAAGGGTGAAGGAGGCAAAAGAGGCCCTGCACTAGCGTTGATTCTGGATGTTGAGTTTTGGTAACTGTTGTGATGAATGACCCGGGCTGGAGGTTGTTGTCCTTTTCCACAAAACTGGCCAGCCTAGGAAAGTCAATCACATCTGGGCAATACCATTGCTTGTGGTGAGAAGGTGATAAGAACTGTTTGGCTGATAGGAGACACATTGTAAGTGAAAGTTTTGTAAGACCAGAGCTGGAAGAAACAAACTCACCCAGGGAGGTGATAGATTTGATCCAGATGTTGTAGGAGCAGGCCGTATGTTGCAAATGGAAAGTTAGAGGTGGGGGAGATGGTTGGTGAGCTTGAATTGCGCGGGCACAATTCTGCAACAAGGGGGCAAGTACTTCCAAGTGGACTGATATTTAGCCCAGGAGGGTTTGGAGCCGCTGAAATCTTGGTGAATGCTGACCACCTGCCTCCACACGGTATCAGACTTGAGGATTGTGAGCAGAATGTTTTCAGGGCCTGCAGTTGAACCAGTTGGGTGCTCATTCACAGGGGTCTGAGGTTGTGGAGTGGTTTTGCCGGGGAGTTGGGGTTGGAGCACTGGGTCCAGGACTGGCAGGGGTGAAAAGAGGAGGTGGCTTGGTTTGACCTGATGTGGTGTCATCCACTTCTCCGGTGAGGTTAGGAGGGTTGCCTGGGTGCGGCAACAAGGCCTACGGGTGTTGAGGCGGCCTGGGTTGGAGGATGGGGTGATGGGTTGGCCTGATGAGATGGATCAAGGGGACAGGCACCTGGGGATGATGTATTGGGAAGCATGTTGATTGAGTTTGCAGAACTTGAATTCTCTGTGGGTGGCTGTGGGTGATCAACCAAATGGGATGATGAATTGTTGATTTGAGGGCTAGTGACCAAGCTGCCCATGGTGAGGTTCAGAAGCGCAGTGTGGCTTTTTTTTGGTTTGAGCTGGGGTGAGATGCTTACCCACCTTGGCAAATGGGGTTGTTTTTTTGCGTTTATGGGTCGCACGTGGGGGTGGGTGGTACACCACTTTAGATGTGAAAATGGACTGGTTAGTTGGATTGGATATTTTGATTTCTTCTTCATCACTAAGAATACCTGTTTCTTCCCATTCTAGGTGTGGAAGTGTTTTGGAAATACATGAATTGAGCCTTTTTAATGCAATATAGAACATTGTGATTGGGGCTTACTTTGTTTACTGTAGCTGAGAGTAGCAGCTAAGTCTTCAGCCATGTGTTTGCAGCTGCAGGGAAGCTTGAGAGCAAGAATTTCTTGGGCAGATTGGGTTGCAGCATCCATGGAATTGCCAAATTCCTCAGCCGTTATTTCTTGAATTTCTGTAGGCAGAACAGATTGCTCAGGATTGAGGGAGGTGTGGGGTGCTGAAGAGTGCGTCTGCAGCACAAATTGATGAAAGGATGGGGCAGAGATTGGTCTGGGAAGACATTCTGTTCAACATCCTGTTGGGCTGGGAGAATGATGGAGTGGTCAGGTTGATCAAGCACCTTTGGGAACTCAAATTAGAGTTCAGCCTGCTTACTAGGAGGTGGAGTGGAAGAAGAAGATCCCGTGTCCATATCTGAAACATAGGTATCAGAACCTGGAGGATTGTGGGGTGGGCTGTTAGGCATTGCAATTGGAAGGAGAACGAGTTCGAGTCGTGGTGAATAGACTGATGGTGGGACAAATCAAGGGTGATGGCAGACAGTGGCGCTTTCTTATGTGTTTTGAGAGGATCTGGATGATTGGGAGACAGCCTTTGTGGTTTGGGAGATCAAAGGGAAATTGTGGGTAAGCTGTGAGATCTAATATTGATATCATGTATCAGAGCATGATTGTGTGCGCAGACAGATCCCCAAAGCACCTGATTATATCATCATCAGCTCAATGGTGAATTCCTAACTGTTAGATTACACACCTCTGACACAGAGTTGACACAAGCATGCAGCCTTTCCTGTGGGGTGCTGTCATGCTCTTTGGATTTGTGGGGATGTGGGGAGATGGGATCAACATGAACATGGTCCTAAGTGCATTAGTATGCTGGGGTCAGTTGGATAGTCAGATCCAGCAAAGTACTGGCTGCGCGCATTTTGCAGGGGGCAGCAAGTTGCACCAAGAGTGAGTGGATCTATGTGTTAAACTGTAAGCAGTTGCCCTGATCACAGGCAGGTTTAACTGGAAGCCATACCAAGGGAGGGTTGCTATATTAGCGGTAACTTGCTCTCAACTGGGATACAGCTACTTTGATTCAGATAGTGTTTTGGCCCAGGGGGATCAGTGAAGCGGGGCACTTCAAGATGAAAGGAGCCGGATTGTGGAGCGCGCAAAGGAGAAGGAAATATTGTTCTATATTTCTGAATGAGAACATGTTGGAATTTTTGGGGAAGGGCTGTTTTGAACAGACTCTGGGAGACTCAAAAGGTGGGGACTTGGATTTTTTGAGGAGAACTGATGATTGTTATTGCTTGGACTAGGCTATGTTTTTATAGACTAGTTACAAGTGGTTAATTTGTGGTTGAGAAATGAAAATGAATACAGAGTAATTTGAATAAAAACTGAGAGGAGTATAACATGAGTACTTGGAAGAAATAACTAGTCAGACCTTCTCAGTCTCTTTCAGTCAAGCTAGTATATTAATCAAGAAAAAACATATGACAAAAACCACAAATACTAAGAGGCGTTAATTCTAGTAATCAGTTTTTAGTAATCATAAAATGAGTTCAAAAAAAAAGAAATAACAATCAATTAAATTAAGGATTGTAATTACAAATAGCTTAATATTTATGATGTATTCTAGTCTGAAAAAACAAGTTGATTCTCTGAAACTTTAATGGAGGGAAGACACTTTTGAGGAGGAACAGAAAAACTCAACAGAAAAGAACTGGGGTAAAAACCCCTACAAGGGAAGAAGAGACAGTCTTGTATGGCCATCTTGAGAATGAACAAAGACATGAAAAACAACTATCCCCTGAATACAGGGGTCCAAACGCTAGGCTACAGTATTACAGGACAAGTCCCTCCTTCTGTAGCTGATGGAAGCGGATATTAGAAAAAGGCGCATGGCCTAACCCCGGGCTTGGCCCAATCTAGGGTTGTTGTTACACAATATACACTTACATATAAATCTATAGTTTATTATTCTCATGACAGTAGTTTTTCACATAGTATGTTTATAGATAGTCTATTATGTATTTATGGCTCATCAACCAAAGTATGTATTTACAGAACTATAAATATCTTAGCATATTTCCGAAATATATTTTCTCCTTTGGGGGAGTTTTCATCATCTCATTATACTATTAGGATTCATAGTTTATCAGGTTATGAGCCCGCGCTGTCACCAGAAAGGTTTACACCTATTCTAGGTTGAATCTTATAGTTCTATTGCTTCACTCTTCTGTGAAGAGTATCTACGCCAGGTTTTATATCATATTATTTGTCACCCTTCCGTGATAACTTATGGTTAACACAAGATCTGAAAATCCTGAGCTTATAACTCCAAACTTTGCAAATAAAGTAACACCTCCCCATACTAACAACCCTTCTGTTGTAGACAAGTCGTTTGATACATCAAATTTCAAGTCGGCCGACAATTCTTTTTTCACCATGTCCGGCAACGACTTGGCAAACACTCCTCCTCCAAACGACACAAATCAACTTCCTTTTCCTTCCATCTCTACTCCTCAGGGAACTCTTGTGCAACACGGCAAAGGGAAGTCACCGGCGGATGTTGAATCCAAGCCTCCAACCCTAGATGAAGTGATTGCGTCGGAACTCAAAAAGACTGGACTGTCAGGGATTGACGACAACCTTTTGAAGGTTCTTTTAATCCAACATCTAACCCGGACGGCCATTGACGTGGAGCAGTAATCCAACTCGGCTCCAAAGTCCCTCATAGCTGACCACCTCAAATGGCACCAACTGGGGAAGGATTTATCACCTCAGCTTTCCATGGATGGTTCCAACTTTCCCATGTGGTCGGCCTCAATTCTTGATATGGTGAAGCGGATTACGGGTATCAAGGATTATTTTGGGGTGGATTGCTCAGCAATTGATTTGGCAAAGGCGGCTGGTGTTCATGCTACAGCAGTCAATTGATCCGGTACTACGCGTATCCCATGGTGAATATGCTTCCTTGAAGGGTCAATTTGCGGCAACCTCATGGTCTCTCCTTTTGAGTCGCTATACCAACATTAATCAAGCTTCAGATGGTTTGGATTCTATCTTGGCCAGCTATGAGGCTCTCAAGCGGGGATGGCATGACTTAGAGGAGAGATTGGGGGGTTTTATGTCAGATAAGTTGTTGGCATTATCTTTTCACTCCATTATCAGACGTTATCAACAGGGGATGGCTGATGCAATTGATGCTCGGATTGCAATCAGACCGGACCATGTGGTAACATCTGAGGAGCTCCTCCACATGGCGACTCGCTACTTCTTCACTCTGGCATGCACGTCTGGGTCACATGGCTGTTTGTTTTTTCAATTGTACCCTCAATAAGCAATGTGTTTCTGGCGTCCCTTTGAAGTCACTACCGTGTCCAAAGTCAAAATGTCATTCATGTTCATTATTGAAAAGCACACACAGCCCCGTTCAGTCTCCCTCTTGCAAATTGGTTTTCAAGCCTGGTGAAATGGTTGCAGTGGATCTGGTTGGTCCTTTCCCTGCGGCGTTAGATGGTAGTGTATACAGTTTGGTTGTACATGATGTGTACTCTAGGTTAACATCAGTGGTTGGTATCAAGACTAAAGCTGCTGCAGGCAAGTCGGTGATTGATTGGATTTCTGAGTTCAACCGGCGCACCTCTCATCAAGTTAAGGCAATCCGGTCAGACAACGGCGGCGAATTTACGTCAAACAAGTTTAACAAATTTCTCAAAGAAAACCAAATCCGACATGAGTTGAGCGTACCTTATGAACATCATCAGAATGGGAGTGTTGAGAGGACTAATTGAACACTGCTAGACATAGCACGCACCTTTGTCATTCACGCAAAGCTTCCCAATTCCCTTTGGTTCCTTGCTTTGAAACAGGCATGTTTTATCTTCAATTGAGTGGTTCACACTGGCGCCAACAAGTCTCCCTATGAGATTGCTCTGGGAAAGCTTCCGTCGCTGGACATGGTTTGTGTTTTTGGCTGCCAAGCGTATCTCCATAACATCAATTACCCTAAGCAGTTTGTCCCCCGCTCGACCGCTCTCATTCATGTTGGCGTTTTGGACGAGTCACATGGGTGGATTTTATGGAATCCGGTGTCAAAGAAGCTTGAGAAGGGAGCGTCAGTCATATTCCATGAGGATGATCTCCCTTCCCAGCTGACTAACTCCGGCAGTGTGAATGCGGTACTCAACTCTATACAAATCAACGCTTTAGGTGATTTTTGACAAATCCACAAGCTTGAACTTCAAGATGTGATCTAGGGTTGGCGGTATCAGTTTCTCCTTTCAGTTTGGACGCACCAAACACCCACCGGCCAGCGCTGAGTTCGGAGCATCGGGCGGAATGGTCTGTGGCTAGAGCATCGGGCGGAATGGTCTGTGGCTATTGATGCGGAAGTCAACATGATGATTGGACTCAAGGTTTGGGAAGAAGTTCCGGAGCAGAATGCGCAGGATATTCTCACCTGCCAATTGGTTTTTGCGCTGAAGAGAAGTCAAGAAGGCAAAATCACCAAATTCAAGGCTCACATTGTGGCCCAAGGCTTCAAGCAAATACATGGGCGGAATTGCAGTGAGACTTTTGCGCCTACTCCAACATTGTCTTTGCTTTGTATTCTCCTGGCCATGGCCTCTCATCATAACTGGCCTGTAGCATTGTTTGATGTTAAGAGTGCTTTTCTCCAGAGCAACATTGACCATCAGGTATTCATTCAACCCCCCCCCCCCTGGTGTTTCTGTTTGCCCCGGGTGTGTGCTTTGTCTGCGGAAGGCTTTATACGGCACGCGTCAAGCGGCTCGTTGTTGGTGGCTTCACCTCAAGTCACAACTTGAGACAATTGGTTTTCTCCCTTGCGTCAAGGATCAGTCTACATATGTATATGTATCTGCGTCAAGGATCAGTCTACATATGTATATGTATCTGGCACTGAAAGGGCTTTCCTCTGGGTGCATGTAGATGATGGCCTTGTCACCGCCAGTTCGTCCCGTCTGCTAGAAGAATTGAAGGCTCAACTATCTTTGGTCCTTGATCTCAAGTGGGACAAGAAATTATCCAGTATTGCCGGTTTGCGGGTTCGGAATGTTCTGGGTGATTTGACCATCAATCAGCCTATGTTGATTGAGAAAATCATTGGTTTTCAACAGTCCACAATCTGTACCAGGACCCCAATTGCCTCATCAAATCTCCAGTCGAATTTCTCTAACAGTTCCATGGACCGTGATTATCTCTCCAGGATTGGTTGTCTTCTTTATTTAGCTCAAGGGTCCAGGCCGGATATCACTTTTGCAGTGCATCATCTTGCCGGTTTCTCAATGAATCCGGACTCGACTCACTGGGCCGCTTTGGACCATCTCATTTCATACATCTGGTACAGCGCAAGTCTTGCGCTCCCCATAATTGCATCTGGCAATTTTGAAGATGGTATCAAGACCCATGTTGATGCAAATTGGGGTGGGGAGGTTTCCCAATCGGTACATGGGTATATTTCTACCGTGTGGGGGGCTCCTGTGTCTTGGTCTTCGAAGAGGCAGACGTGCATGGCTCGGTCAACCTGCCAGGCAGAGTACATGGTGCTCTCTTTTGCTTCTAAGGACACTATCTGTCTATTATCTATTCTGGCGTCTTTCTACAGGCTCCCTCCTCTGCTACTTCTGTCAGATAATCACGCGGCAATTCAAATCAGCTGGGATTGTGGAACCCGGAAGGAACATTGGCATGTTGATTGTGAATTCCATACAATCAACATGCTTGTGTATCTCAATAAAGTGCGTTTGAATTGGATATCAACGCAAAATCAATTGGCCAACATCTTCACCAAGCCTCTTGGGTGGAGGAATAGTATGCGCTGGCAGCGATGAACATGCGCCCCCCGCATCTGTTTGTCTCCCTCCGGAGTTGTTATCACCAACAGGCTGTTGACTGAATCCTTGGAAGCTAACCAATCATGTGTTATATTTCACAGTTGAATTCCTTGCCCACTCCTGGATTGTTCTCTTGTGGACTCTTGTCGCGCCACAATTTCTCTTTATCTCTCTGCTATTCTATCAGTTTTCTTCTGCTATACTTATTGTTTTTATCAAATTTTAATAAAACATCATCATTTTCTTCATTATTTTTTCACTTTGCACTACCAGCATAATTGCCTAGGATGAAGTCATCCCAGTTAAGCTGGGATGTACTCAACCAATTTCAAATTGGTTGAAATAAACTGATGAAATATAAATCCAAGGGACCCCCCTTGGTTTTATATTTCATTGGTTGAGGTCAACCTACTTCAAATTGGTTGTTTGCATCCTAGTTTAACTGGGATGAACTCAACCTAGGCAATTTTGCTGGCAGTGTTGGCTATTTATTGTTTTCTTTCTTCGTTTATCTTATTTTCATTTCTTTTTGCCTTGTTTTTTCCTATTTTTTTTTCTTTCTGGCTTTTATCTCTGTGGTTGATGAGGGGAGGAGTGTTGTGACACAATATACACTTACATATAAATCTATAGTTTATTATTCTCATGACAGTAGTTTTTCACATAGTACGTTTATAGATAGTCTATTATGTATTTATGGCTCATCAACCAAAGTATGTATTTACAGAACTATAAATATCTTAGCATATTTCCGAAATATATTTTCACCTTTGGGGGAGTTTTCATCATCTCATTATACTATTAGGATCCATAGTTTATCAAGGGTGACTCCCCCTGCGCCTTGGCTGCAAGGAGGGTGATACCTGCCTGTCTACCTGTAGCCCTGCTACATCAGATGGTGAAATGAGGTTGTTTAGTTGGAGGTTTGCTGTGCCCATTTGGTTGTGTTGTGAATAGCCTACTCTGAGCTTGTCCACCCTGACATACGGCCAAACATTGGAGAGGACACATGGTCCTATTGCAGAGCTTACCTCTGTCACAAACTGTGGGGTTGGGGAGGAATACAGTAGCTCTGAGAGTGTGGTATATGTTGCACTGTCCCTACTTTTCCACCGTAACATTTGGCTGAAAATAGCAGTGAACATAATTTGTTGGAGCCCTGGGTTAAGGTGAGTACTTAGTGTGCTTACTGTGGAGCCTGGATTGTGACATAAAGAACACGCTCTGGACTGGTCCACCTTGATGTTTGGCCAATCATGGCAGTGGACAGAATGCATATGACCCCTGGCTGATACCTGTTAATGACTGCGTAGCGGGGGTTGGAGTTAGTTTGGCCCTGGGACTGTGTGATGCTTCAGTATTTCAAGACATCTACTGCAAAGTTGGTGCAAACATGGCAGTGGACTGGAGTCACAAAATCTGCTTAGTATACTGTATGGTGAGCTTGGACTTCAAAGTGTGGAATGCATTGCTTGCTGAACCTGTCCACCCTGACCTTTGGCTGGGCATTGTAGTGGACATCTGTGGTTGCCCCCCTGCTGGGCAGAGCTGTCTGGTGTATGAAACCATGCAAATACAACAGAAGATTCAGCTGCCTTCACCTATTGATAATTCAGTCGTGACATCATCACCAAGAGGTTTATATCTAATAATAGCAGGAACTGCTAACTCATGCAAAGCTTAAACATCTGGGCAGGGCAACCACTGTGCTGCTCTAGTTGGCTGGCACCATGGGAAGAGACAACGTGTGTGAATCAAATGTGCCACACTGCAACATCTTGTCCCCTTTGCAGACCAAAAACAAGAATCACTTGCAAATTTGCCTCTTCATTATGAATATGGATTTGGGTAATCAGTTGGAGTATTCAGAATAAGTTTCTTCATGAGAGAACCAAAGAAACTTACATGAAGAGAACTTGTAAAGAGAAACAGCAAGGTCTTAAGATGGAAAACCAGCCAACTTTGCTTGGATGGAACTAGTGGAGAAACTATAACATGCTAAGAGAAGACCAATCATTGTGGGCATGTGAAAGACAACAGGTAGTACATTTAATCTATTTCTTCCTTTGATTTGAAATATGTCTGTTAGCATCATCAATTTGTGCCTTCTGGCCTGCTATTGTCGATAGAAGACGACTTACCCCAATTTATTAGAAGAAGGGAGACGATTCTACATCTATCTCCCAAAAGATTAGACACCACCATGAACCAATCACCAATTTTCAGTGAAGATGATGTCATAGGAATGAGAGATTGAATGAATCAAATGCAAGCTGTCATTGATCAGAATCAGGCAGAATTACGACCTTTACCAATCCCAAGGGAGAACTCTTGATCTGAGACCATCATCTGCAATTTCTTCTGGTTTGTCAGCAGAATGCATGCTGATCACAACCCGGATCAAGTCATGCTGGCCTACAATGGTCATAACTTTCAGACATGGGAAAAGGAAATCAATCAAACACTTGATTTTGTTTTCCAGGCGGTTAGCTTTACAACCCTTGTGAATTTTGCGCAACGCAAAAAGAATGAGCAAAAGGCTATCTTGGCTCTCCTACGCATGATGATTTTCAAGGCTTTGCGGGACATTCTGGATGGTACGGATTCCAACACCCCTTGGAAAATTTTCAAACTCCTGAAACAGAAATGCAGCCACACCGATTGACAACACAAGCTCTCAATTGTTGGACAAATAACTGTGTTGACTTTGGACAAATCTCCTGGAAACGATTTCACCTTGTCGAAATGAACAAAAATATTGTCAGAAATCTCCCAAATGAAAATAGCGGCCGATGAACTTATGGGTCTGCTACTTCAGAGTAGTTTTGTTGCACCTGCGGGAGTTGATAGCAACGCTTTTGAGTTCTCTGTCAATGGCAAACTCAAATCCAAAGACAAACCGTCTTTCAGCGACGTAGCCACAGTCATTCAAGCTGCGTCAACGAAGAACAAGAACAACGCATCATCAGCAGTCGATTCATATGCTCCAATGGATCTTGATGCAATACACGCAATTTGCCCTGGTCAGAATCAATATGTGCATCCCAACCACAATCCTTGGCGGATTTATTCCAAGGCAGCTCCTGTGGGCAAGACGCAGGCTCCTTCAAATTTCCTCTCAATTGAAAAGGCAACATATTACAAAGGTTGCCCCCTCACCTCCAATCTGAAGTTACAGTATGGTGATGGGTGTCATTATTGCAAGCAATCAAGCCATTGGTACAACAACTGCGTGGCCTATTGGGATGATGTCACTCAAAAGATCATTGAGCAACCTCCCCCTGGACACAATAGTCCACAATCCAACTATCTTCCCCCAAACCAACCTGATTTCACTAGAAACCAAATCTGTCAAGTAGATGTTGTAGATGTTGATGACAGAAAAGTCTTACTGGACTCTGGCGCATTGGCTCATGTGAGTGGTAATCTTAAGCAGGTTATCACCAAGCAAGAGCTCTTGATTTCAGATTCAAGGGTACGGTACGGATCCAGTCAATTAAGGGACTGATTGATGTTGAAGATGTCTACTACTGCCCCGGTGTTGATGGACTCATCTTATCAGTTGGCAGACTATCTGAGGCGGGTTGGGTTATCAATTTTAGAAATTCTGTTGCGACATTAATTAGTCCAGATAATTTTGCTTTCAATACAACCTATTGCAACCATTGTTGGTATATAGAAGTATGTAGAGAAGCAATGAATATGAATAAAGTTACTCACCTGCCATCCTTTGACCCATATCTGTGGCACCAAAGACTTGGTCATGTAGAGCTCTGAGGAATTTGTGAAGAAGTATTTGAAAATCCATTTCCCTGATGAGATTGAGAAGAAAATCTGGTGTTCTTTCTTTTGCGAGCAGTGCGCAAAATCAAAAGCGCTCAATAAGAAATCTCCAGGATCCAACTCTCTCATTCCCCGAGATCAGCCTCTGGATTTACTTGTGACTGATGTTTCTGGACCTTTTCTGTATGAAATTTCAGGACAACGATACGTCTAACCCTCCGTGACCACGGATTGATGTACATCTAGACTGCTATCATCACAACACAAGATGAAGTGCCGGCAAAAATCATTCAATGGGTCCATAACATCAAGAATACAATTGGTCATTTTCCCAAGTATGTTAGGAGTGAAAATGCACCAGAGTTCACCGGTGCCCGATGAAGTTACTGAAACTGCTTGGTATATCACTAGCACCTGTAGCTCCCTACAGTCAAGAACAGAATGGCAAAGCAGAGCGAGTTAACAGAACCCTAGGCAACATGGCACGCACAATGCTGCACAAGAGAAAAATTCCCAAGCCATTCTGGGGATATGCCTATCTGGCCGCATTGTATATCCACAATCAAATCCCAAACAGCAAGATTGAAACGGCTCCATTGACTACGCTGTTTGGAACTGAGGTCGACCCTAATTGACTATGTCCTTTTGGCGCCAATGTACTAGCGCTGGTACCCAAAGAGCAATGCAGCAAGCTCAATGAGAGATCCCAACAGGGTAAACTGCTTGGTTATCTGTAGACTGGATGAGGTTGGTTAATCTGGTCTCCCAGAGAAGGACGCATCATACACCACTGCCAGCGTAATTGCCTAGGTTGAGTTCATCCCAGTTAAACTAGGATGCAAACAACCAATTTAAAGTAGGTTGACCTCAACCAATGAAATATAAACCCAAGGGGGTTCCCTTGGATTTATATTTCATCAGTTTATTTCAACCAAGTTTAAATTGGTTGAGTGAATCCCAGTTTAACTGGGGTGACTTCATCCTAGGAAATTATGCTGGAAGTGCACTCCACAGCAGTAATGTTCCCCAAGTTTCAGCAATTACCAGTAAAGAAAGAAGTGAAACAGTCAAGCCTTGACTTTATTCTGAATCAATTAGTCCTTAAGCTAGGCAAGGAGGAAACTGATAAGATAGCTGATTGAGAACGCCAAGCAGTAGCAAATCTACCTGTATCCACAGATCAACATCTACCTGCCAACATCCATAAGGCACTCAAGAGCCCTGCAGCAGACCTTTGGAAGATGGCGGCAAACTATGAAATATATAAATTTTGTGACCTTGAAGTGTGGGAACCGGTTGAACCATTCCCTGGAGTCAAGACCCTTGGATGCTGATGGGTTTTTACAATCAAGCCGCCAGATGTAGAAGGTACCGAGGAGATTTATTGATCAAGGTATGTAGCTAAGGGGTTCAATCAACAGATTGGACTCAATTGTAACGAGACATATGCACCCACAGCTTTGTTGAACACCCTACGACTGCTGATTTCACTTGCCCACAAGTATTCTCATTCAATGGCAACATTTGACTTCAGCTCGCCTTATTTATATAGCCCAATCAACAAAGAGGTTTATGTGCAACCGCCAGTGGAGATCAAGCCGGAATGGAAAGGGAAAATTATGCGGCTTAGGAAGGCAATGTATGGGACTCGGCAGGCAGCAAGGTGTTGGTGGCAATTTTTCAAAGGTGTCAGCCACCAAGATATTACATGTAGTATGCAACATGTAATACTTGAAACTGCAAGCTTGAATAATTACAATTATTCTTTATTTTTTATTGTTATAATTTATTACATTGACAGTCTTAAACAAATTGAAAATTAGACTTTATCACATTATCAAATTGTACAATATCCTAACAGTTAAAGACTGGCTTAGTAATAATTGTTATAAACTTAAGGACCTGAGTTCAAGCCACACTCACGATCACATTCAATTAAATCATTTATTTAAATTGTATCCATTTTTTACCAAAATTCAGTTATAATTTAATTGATGAAAATCTTTGGAAAATTAATTTTCAAACATGCAATAAATGGATAGAGAACCATTTATTGTCATAGTTTTCTTCTTGAAAATCCTGGAAGATCCAAGATTAACACATAGTAATTTATAGTATAAAATTACACATAAATAAAGGTAAATCTTTATGTAAAGTATATTAATTATGCAATAATGACTTATAAATTAAACCCCACATGTTTAAATCTCCAGAGCAAGCGCTTTTCCAAGCACTAACCCCAAAGGAAGTTACATGTACATGTGATTAATAATTATTTAGTTTAATTAAGAAAAATAAACATTAAATTAATTTAGGGCATTAATAAAAAAAACCCGGTTTTTCCGCGTTTACACCCGGTTTTACGCAGCGGCAACGTCCAAATTGCTGCACAGTACACCCGGTTTTTTTATTTAATTTTTTGCGGGCGGATTTTCATTATTTTTCAAAATTATAAATTTATTTATTATACTTACAGGGGTGTAGAATTTTATGGTAATTTTTATTTTGCAAAACAACTATTTCTTCTATTTGTTTTGGCCAATCCACCCAGTTTTTTTTGATTTAATTTTTTGCGGGCGGATTTTCATTATTTTTCAAAGTTTTAAATTTATTTATCATACTTACAGGGGTTTAGAATTTTATTTTAATTTTAATTTTGCAAAAAAACTATGCCTTCTATTTTTTTTGGCCAATCCACCCGGTTTTTTTTAATTTAATTTTTTGGGGCGGATTTTCATTATTTTTCAAAGTTTTAAATTTATTTATCATACTTACAGGGGTTGAGAGCTTTATGCCAATTTGCATTTTGCAAAAGAACCATGTCTTCTATTTTTTCTGGCCAATCCACCTGGTTTTTTCATAAAAAATCCTCACAGCTTAATTTCCAGGATTTCTCAACATCATAAACTTTTTTAAAGCACTTTAAGGGGTGTAGAATCTAATGTGACTAACAGTTTTCTTTTTAAATCACTGGTTGGATTTTTATGATTTTTGGACTCAATTTATTTCCAAACACCTTAACGTCTGTCTTTCAAGATATTCAGGGAGTTTTTAAATGGATTAATACACTTTAGAGGGTGAAGAATTCATTGGAAACAAATACTGATTATAAAATTAACTTTGTATCAGATTTCATGACAAAGAAATGGAAATACAATGATACACAGAGGTATGGTACATTGCATAATGCTTTGAATGTTAAATGTTGTTTATTACATTTATTATTTATTCATAAATTATTAACTTTATTACATTTATTATTTATTCATAAATTATTAACTTTCTGAGTGTTACATGTTGTTTATTACATTTATTATTTATTCATAAATTATTAACTTGCAATTATGTCTCTTGCTTTTAATTTATTTATTTATTTTATTCATTTCATGTATTCCATTTGTTTTGTTTATTTTATTCTATTTTATTTTATTTTATTTTATTTTATTTTATTTTATTTTATTTTATTTTATTTTATTTTATTTTATTTTATTTTATTTTATTCTATTTTATTTTATTTAATTTAATTTATTTTATTTTATTTTATTTTATTTTATTTTATTTTATTTTATTTTATTTTATTTTATTTATTTTATTTTATTTTATTTTATTTTATTTTATTTTATTTATTTTATTTTATTTTATTTTATTTTATTTTATTTTATTTTATTTATTTTATTTTATTTTATTTTATTTATTTTATTTTATTTTATTTATTTTATTTTATTTTATTTTATTTTATTTTATTTTATTTTATTTATTTTATTTTATTTTATTTTATTTTATTTATTTTATTTTATTTTATTTTATTTTATTTTATTTTATTTATTTTATTTTATTTTATTTTATTTTATTTTATTTTATTTTATTTTATTTTATTTTATTTTATTTTATTTTATTTTATTTTATTTATTTTTTATTTTATTTTATTTTATTTTATTTTATTTTATTTTATTTTATTTTATTTTATTTTATTTTATTTTATTTTATTTTATTTTATTTTTCTTTTATTTTCTTATGGGGTATCAAATATGGCCAAATCCACAATTAAAACCAGTGAATTAGATTTGTCAACAAAATTTCACTTTTGAGAATTCTGAACCATTTTATATAGATATCCATGGTTTTTGAAAATTGTGGATTTTCAAAACCAGTCGATTAGATAATGGTGGATTTGGTCAGATTTGATACCCCCTATTATTCTGTTTTGTTTATTTTACTTGTTTTACTTATTTATTTTATTTGTTTTAAATAAAATATTGGATGAGGATGATTGGGGAGGTTGCGTTATTCATAAATCATTAACTTGCAATTATGTCTCTTGCTTTTAATTTACACTGCCAGCATAATTGCCTAGGTTGAGTTCATCCCAGTTAAACTAGGATGCAAACAACCAATTTAAAGTAGGTTGGCCTCAACCAATGAAATATAAAACCAAGGGGGGTCCCTTGGATATATATTTCATCAGTTTATTTCAACCAAGTTTAAATTGGTTGAGTGCATCCCAGTTTAACTGGGATGACTTCATCCTAGGCAATTATGCTGGCAGTGTTATTTATTTAATTTATTCATTTCATTTATTCTATTTATTTAATTTTATGTCATTTTATATTATATTATTTTGTTTATTTTCCTTGTTCTATTTATTTATTTTATTTGTTTTGGGATCACGCGCATCAAATGCCGCCCTCCATATGCTATTTGCATAAAAATTAAAGATTAAAAAAACCCGGGTGCCTGCGCGGAAAACCGGGTGCACTGCGCAGCCGCAGCTGCGCAGAAAACCGGGTGTAAACGCGGAAAAACCGGGTTTTTTTTATTAATGGCCTTAATTTAATTAATGTAAAATAAATATGGCATCATTTTAATTAAAAATGACACCATGTTTCGTTTCTTACTACGAACAGGCTGATCAGATTCACCTGTCAACATTGCCCCAATCCCCACTGTCAAATCAATTAAACAGGGATTAATACAAAATATTTATTATTTAAGGAGGTTTCTTCACCAAATTGAAGACATCCTCCCCCCATCAATTTTAACATACACTAGATAACTTATTATAAGCTACAAAGGCGCTCACCTTCTCCTGTAAGTAAGGAGGACTGGCCTTTATTATTATATACTATCTTATAGTTAAAATTCTTCAACAAATCCCCCCCAATCAATTAAATACCCTTTATTTTGATTGGAAGAACCGTGTATCAATATGGTTAGCCCTTCTGAGGATTTATTCCATTAACAGAAGTTTTTGCAGCAGGGTAATAACCTGTTCTTTTGTGATACTTAGTGTTTTTATAACACTTAAGTTATTATTTTTATTGGTACTTGCTTGATTACACTATTAAGTGTAAAATTATTCTTTTAGTCCTTACTGTACACGCCACAACAAGTGGAGTAGAGTACAGAAAGCTGACAAAAGGGAAAATGGAAGAGGTGGGTTTTGTGGCTTTAGAGTTGGAACAATCGCTATACATGTATCGTCAAGGTGCCAATTTTGTTATCATCTGGCTTCATGTGGACAACGGATTTGTTGTGTCATCTAACCAGAGTCTCCTAGACAGTTTACAACATGCGATGGAAATGGAAATGGAAATCAAGTGGTCAAATGGGAAAAAATGGTTGGTGGGGATAAAATATTGGGCAGGATGGTGGATTGATACGTCTGGATCAAGCAAAGCTAGCTCAACAAGTGGTCAATGATCACAAGAGGCCAATTTTCACAAATAGCAGTCTGCTCCCTGAAGACCATCTTGAAATCAGTGCTCACAACCCGGTTGAGGAAACCAAATACCACTCAATAATAGGCTCCCTGATGTATCTGGCTTTTGGAACACAACCTGATTTATCTTACGTGGTCAACTTGCTCACCCAATACTGCAACAGAACTTCCAATTTGCATTGGAAGGCACTGGACCATTTGATTGGCTACCTCGTAAGGACAGTGACAACGGCCTTGATCTTCAAGAGCAACAAGAGAGAGCTGGATCTTTGGTCAGATGCCAATTGGGGTGGCAAGCATGAACGGTCAACTTCTGGGTATGTCATACAACATTTTGGGAATTCCATTGCATGGGGCGCGAAAAGGCAAACTGTGGTAGCTTTATCAACCTGTGCAGCAGAATACATGGCACTCTCCAACAGCTCTCAAATACTGGCCGGCATTGCAATCTTACTTGAAGACGTCAAGCATCAACTGCCAATCTTTATTTTCTGCAATAACCAAACGGCTATCCTAAAGATAACAGCTCATGCAAGAAAATGAATTATCTCTTGGGGGCATTTGATTTTGTAAATGATTTGGTGCGGGGCAACAGAATCAACTTGTTATGGACACCAACAGCGGATCAAGCAGCAGATATCTTTACCAAAATGTTGGGCCCAAACAAGATGGAGGTGGCATCAAAGAAGTTGGGTTTAGGCTGGTGATGGGCAATGTTACCAATCTTGGGGGGGAGTGTTAGAGTTAGGCTATATACAAGATTACAAACATACTTTAGTTTCATCATATTCTAGTTGTCAAGTACATAGTAGTTCTTATTCCATAGCTTAGTCATCATCCGCTGTGGCGCACTACATGTATATAGTTCACCTTGCCGTCTTGGTACCGGTTCCTCTTCTTCTCTTCACCGAGTTTAGGACCGATACCGAGGCGTGCATGGGCTGATAGCAACACATATCTTCTTGTCAGATTACACTAGTTCACAATCTGCATGTAAATAAACAGTGGTCAGTGGATCTGGTGACAACCCACAGCTCAGCACATCAAGAGGAACTAACCAAGGTGGTGATTTGTGGGTAGCCTTTGTAGCATTCCATTCACCCTTTCCTGTGCCCATGCTGCAGTGGAATGGGGGGGACAAAAACTTTGAATAATGTCTGAGAAATGCTGGGTAAGATGTAAGTTTGGCTTGCTGGCTTTGGATGGCCAGCCTTGTTGCAAACAATGGTGGTGGTTGAGGATCAGAATGTCAAGTTTGCCTAGATAATGCACTTGTATCTTTGGCAGAGTTAGGAAATGTGCAACTTGAGCTAGGGTCATGGTTGATTCTAACAGCAGGGATATTCTTCTCTTGCTTTTGTCCGTAGCAGCTTTTCTGAGAGATGTGACCCACAGTGTAGTAAACCTTGTACAGGATCAACCATTCAGTTGCCTTCAATGAACCATGGCTGGCAGAGCCCAAGTTGTGTGGAACTCTGTCAATCCAAGAGGGCAAGACAGTATGTAAAATTGTTTGGCGGACCACATCAAGTTCTTCTGGCAATAGTACAATCCTTATCATTGGCTGGCACACTTTCAAGTCCATGAGGGTTTTCTGCACCCTTGAAAGTACTCCCACTGCCACTCTTTTCATCAGATTCTGTAGATTTCTCCCCATCAGATGGGGTGTACAATCTTCTCTTCCTGAGACGCAGGGAATACAAGTGTTTTGATGAGGTGTCTGAGTTGGTGTGAGGCTCTGATTGGGACTTAGAGGCTGGGGAGTGTTGAAATTCATTAGAGTTGCTAGCCATGGGAGCATTGGTCTTCATAAACGGTTCAATGGGAGTATGGCGGGTTCTTTTGCTTGGTCTTTCAGGTGCCGGAGTCTCCAGAATTGCACTATCAAGTTTCCTCTTCCCCTTAGCACGTTTGTTCAATTTGCAATGACCAGAAAAAAGATGCTCTTTGTAGGACTAGTCATTCTTCCACGCTTTGTTGAGCTCTTGCAATGCCTTAAGTTGTGTTCCAGCTAATGGCAAATCTAAGAAACAGATGCTTTGATCTTTCAAGTCACCCAGAACAAGGGTGTGCATCAGCTCAATTGGCCAGTATTCAACCAGTTTCCAATAGGACAGCTCATTGAGGACAATCCATTGTGCACCAGTCTCTTTGAAGAATTTCTTCCTTTCAGTAAGGTTTGCAATCTTGAGCCAAGCAGATGCATGGTGCCGATGTACCTTGTTGGTGCATCTGGGGAATTTTCTGATATCAGTCTTGTGCAGGTTTTCCTTGCTGAGGAGAAAAAAAGAACAGAATAGTCTTGCTGAGTGGCTTCCAAATCCGCTGGTCTTTTGAAGGGCTGGTAGGTCTGCAATCAGTGGGAAAATTGCTGCACAAACAGTTCTCCCCAATGGGTGAAGGTTTGTTGATTGGAATAAAACACTGCCCAAAAATTCTTTCAACTCCTCAACCAAAGGGTGCAATACATGGTTAATCTGTTCTAGCTTTGGCTCCTTAGGGCCAGGAATGATGCCAAAGAGGAAGATGTTTTCCAACTTGTATTGCTGAGTTGCAGGGAGGTTCAGGCAAATTAGGGTGATTGCCCCAACAGTGGTGTGCTTTCCAAGATTTGAGCTTCCTCCAGGGATAAACCAGTCAAGACAAAGGCTGAAAACCAGGTTTCCAGAGTGTTTTGTATATATTCCGGTACCATCATGTGAATTTGGGAATTCTTGCCAGATGCACCCATGCCACACATCCTCCATGGGTTTGTCTTTGGGCCAGTTGGATGCAAAAAGACTTGAATTAAGCAAAGATTCAAAGGAAGGTTGTGCAAGGCGGCTCTGCAACCACCACTTCAGTGATACGTAGGTGAATTTTTGAGAAGGAACTTCTTGTTGGCTGTTGTTGAGAGTAAAAAGAGAGCTTTGCTGCATGTGGGCCTCAAGTTTTCAGACTGAGCCCACTTGACATAGCCTTGCTTTGATGAAAGAAAGGGCTGGGTGCATCTTTTGGGATAGTTTCCAGGCTCTTCACTTATTTTGTACAGTGCAAAGCAATTCTTGCAGCATACGAGTGTTGTCAGGTTTGGATTCAGATCCAATTGATGGAAAACCACTTCTTGATTCCTTGGGATCTGCTCAATGATTAGGGCTGGATCAATTGTGATTGAATTCTTGAAGCTCCAGATTTGCGCAAGAAGTCCAACATTTTCCCCTGCCGCCTTCAAGAAATCCACAGCACCATCTTTACTGCGATTATTAGCAAACACTGAGGATGCCAATTGAATCATCATCTGTTTGCAGAAAGCTTCTTCAAATACAACCTTTTTTGGTTCATTGCAAGGGACATTTATAAACCCTGAGCCAGAGGCAATTGGACCTCTCTGTGTGAATGATGGATTAGCATCAAAGCCTGCAATAAACGCTGAGGGGGCTGATTATTTGCCTTCAAAGTTCTTTGGCTCACATTTTACTTCGAGTGGCCTAAATCTGTAATCAATCCCCTGGAGTGCTCAACCTGCAGCTTCATCTGATGATTTTGAAAAACACGCTTTGACAAAACCCTTCCAGGAACAATTCCCCTACCTTCCTCTTCATGCTTCATGGTGTTGCAGCCAAACCCCTATGCAGAGGCAGACATACAGCAGTTGGATTGCCATGGAAAGAGATGTTGATGGTTTGATTTTGTTGATTCTACAAGTGGTTTCCTAGAAATGTGAAGAGGAAAATATGCAATGCGTTTTTTTGGCTGGGAAGCTCCCACCTTGCAGCCCTGTAGCTGCATCTATAAGTGTTTTCTGTTCAGCTGAACCAGGTTGCTGCTGTGTTGCATGGTCCCATGGATACTCAACCAAAAAACTGTGGCACAAGCCTCACATGGTCCTTATCTTACTTCACGAGGCCGATCTTATGACAAATTACATTGATCAAACATTGCAGAGGCATGTACGGATGTGTGACACATTGACACATGCAAGGCATGCCCATTTTAACTCCCTGCCCCTTTGCCTGGATATTGGCCAATTGAACTACCTGCAGAAGAGGGATTTACCCTTCTTTGGGCTGAAATCATCCAGCTGGTCCCAATCTCCCCCCCCCCCCCTCCCCCCCAAACACCATCAGTTAAAGGCTTTGCAAGCTCAGTCATATCTATCACTCATTCATCCCAATCCCACATTTTCACTTCCCAATCATTCAGGATCATTTTCACTTTACTCTATCGCAATGCCTGTGGCTACAAGAGAAGCAAAAACTTGTGGACTCTGAAATGGAGCGTGTTGTAAGGCAGTCCAATAATGACTCCCACATTGGTGTCAATCACAGCTTAGCCTAAACGTTTCAGGCGCAGTTGAATGCTGAGGCCCATGGGCTGTTCCAGATGTGGCTGCAACATGGAATGCTGTAAGAAATTGGGCAGGAAAAGGTACAATGTGTTCAAACTGCCTCACTTTTCATGAGTTGACTTACTCTATGACATTGCTCCACGCTTAGGTCCCTTCAACCCCAAGAAGACAGAATCTGGCCACAAATCAACAGTGTGAGAAGGTATCTCATCTGTGTTGCAA
The DNA here is from genome assembly GCA_007896445.1 of Puccinia hordei. Lineage (NCBI taxonomy): Eukaryota > Fungi > Basidiomycota > Pucciniomycetes > Pucciniales > Pucciniaceae > Puccinia > Puccinia hordei. The sequence goes on along the minus strand of RDRW01000406.1, from coordinate 92,541 downwards.
CCTGCTGACCACTAGGGTAAGTGTGGCTGGATTTTTCTGTTGTGAAAAAGCAGGCCATTGAATTTATTTGTCTTTAGATGTTCATAGGACCAGTAAAACTCTGAACTTGGTCTTGCCTCTGGATAACAAATTCAACTCCCTTTTCTACCACTGGTTTGCTTAAAGCCATATCTGCACTCTGACCAGTGACCATACACCCAGAACAATGATGTAGTAGCCATATTCAGCTGCAATAGACATTCCAGACTTACTTCGAGCTCCCTCCTCTGCATCCAATTGGTCTCCCTGTAGTCACTTCTGAAAATCTGTGCACATAAAATGAATTTGGTATCATGCTCCTTGGAAAAGCTGGTTTAATGAGAGTGGGTGAAACTATGGAGAGGTTGCATCATTTGCACAAGTTTCAGGTGCTCCTCACCACAATTCATGAATCATGCCTGACTTGACTAGTGCTTCACTACACCACAGTAACAGCTGCCCACAAACAGGATTAGACAAAGTGAAGTATGACATCTTTGACTGCTGTAAGGGCTTCCCACCGGGCCTTGAAGATACATGTCTCATCTTGCAAACCCCAGAGCACTAAATGGAAAAAGTTGTGAATTTGTTAAAAATCTGCCCTCACGCCAATGCTCATTTACCCATTTGGCCAGATATTAACATGGACAGCCAACAGATTCTCTGTGACACCAGGCCTCTGCTTATTTGAAAATTAGTTGTGCTGCAGCTATATCTTGCAGCTTTGCTAGCAGCTGGTGTCAAGCTGGTTGTGAGCCTGGGTCTCTTTGGTGACTGCAGGACACAAGGTAAAAGCTATGTTGAAGCTAATTGAGTGGAGTATTATGTAACTCTTAAGCTCTACTTTTAAGATAAAAGGAGCAAGCTGTCTGAAGACAACCTCCAACCTGGAGACAGGTCTGCAATAAATGCTATTTAAGGGCAGAGGGCTTTGTTTAACCAAGAAGGGAGGACAGATTTGCTTCCTTTGTTTAAGGGAATTGGTTGATGGAATGGTAAGGGATGAAATGGTGCTTAATAAACAGTATACTGGCTAAAAGGTTACTTCAAGGATTATTAAGGCAATGATTAATGTAATTCTAGTTGGTGACTCAGAAATCTGGGTGAAAAACCAAGAAGGCAGTAAAGGGGTAGTTTATATATGTTTTCTTTTCTTCAGCTTAGAGTACTTCCTTAAATAGTACTTGGCTGGGTGCTTTCAGTGCCTGTATAAGTACATGTATAATTCTCAACCTCCTCGTTGAATTATCATGTGGGATTAATCTGTATGTAGACTATGGGTACTGTAATTAATCAGTCACTTGGTGTTTGGGGCTTAGTGTAGAAACTAGTGGCTTGGTATTCTCAATCTGGAATGGCCACTAGTCTCAAAGTGGAAACCATTCATTTGTACTGTTATACTATGTATCACAGTATTGTTTATGGGTTATGTCTTCCCTTTAGACTGTAATCCTTATCTTTCCAGGGATAAGGTAATTATCCTATAAGTTTCACATATTATAAGGTATGTGTTTTGTTTATTACTGGTTATCCATTATTACATAAGCTAAAAGGCTCTATTTCCCTTTTTCTAAGGGACTTTAGTTTATGTTGAAGTCTTTAATGTGTGCTGACTAATGGTGTCCACACATCTCAAGTCCCACCACCCCCTTGTCATGCCTGACAGTTGGTTCCCCTCTGATATAATTCCCCCAGACTACCCTTTGTGATGGCTCAACAGCAGAATACTTAATGTCTTGCTTTCTTTCTATGGGCCACCTCAATCCTCCCACCTCACCTCATCCATGTCATCATCCAAGGCCAACTTCCTGGACGGTAAACCACCAGGAGGGGTTGCAAAAATAAATGCAGTATACTCACAGCTCCTCCCAAACTCCAAGTCACCCTGTGCTCGGAATGCGTACAAGGCAGGAGCTTTTAAAATCCTTCTTCATGGATCGAGTAGAAGCTAGTAACCCCTCAATCCAACTTGGTTAGCTCCATTGTTGGTTTATTGGCTGGCAGGATGGCCTCAGACGTGGACAATTCTCACCTGAGTCAAAATTGAAGAAGCAGAAATCAGAATGCAAAACAAAAATTTGCATGCAGGTAGGCATCAGTGTTTTTCCAGTTGTCTGTAAACCTGCAGGCTGTCTTGCTGAGACTAATCATTCCTAGGTCCAACAACATTGCCAAGAGACACTCTCTAAACTTCCTGTTAAAGCTGCTCTACAATCAGTATTTGACAATATCAAAGCTACTTCTGAGACTGAAACCACCCCTCCACAAATGCTTGTTAAGATGCCCCTCTATTGGAGATCAGACAAATTCACCACTCTTGCAGGACAGTTAGATGGAATTTACTCACAGAACAAGATCAACACCAATGGCAGGATTTTTGTTCATGGCCATATTCTTGAGTCCCGGCAACAACCCTCTGACTCACATGCAGCTCCAACCTTCAAGAATTTCCCACCACTACAAACATTATGTACTTTACATGCATGTATAGTGGTTCAAAGTCATGGTATAGCGGTTCAACATATAGCAGTTGCATTTTTTTTTCAAGTGCCTCAGATAAAAATATGGAACTAAAAAATAAATTTGTAAGGTATCTTAGAAATTATGTTCCTCCTTGTTGTAAAAATGCATGTTTGAAAAATTGCCATTAGCAGAGTTTGCCTCATTATCAGGAATTGAACTAGCTTAAAGTGGACCAAATAACATGTGAGTACCTCCAAAAGATAGATAAATTAACAAAGAGGAAAATTTCATATTGACCATTCTTCTTTCATTATTCAAAGTATATTGAATAATTTGGAGAAAACAGCTCAAAAAAGCTATTTCCACACAATTTTGGCTTTTTGACCACATTTACACAGTCAAAAGTGGCCCAACCCATGTGATCATACATCCAAAATAAGCCTTGGTGGATGGAGAATTATATACAAAATTCATAATTTTTAGGGCATTAATAAAAAAACCCGGTTTTTCCGCGTTTACACCCGGTTTTCTGCGCAGCTGCGGCTGCGCGGTGCACCCGGTTTTCCGCATTTACACCCGGTTTTTTTTAATTTTCAATTTTTAAGCAAATAGCACGTGGAGGGCGGCATTTGATGCGTGTGACCCCAAAACAAATAAAATAAATAAATAGAACAAGGAAAATAAACAAAATAATATAACATAAAATGATATAAAATGATATAAAATTAATTAAATAGAATAAATGAAATGAATAAATTAAATAAATTAATTAAAAGCAAGAGACATAATTGCAAGTTAATGATTTATGAATAACGCAACCTCCCCAATCATCCTCATTCAATATTTTATTTAAAACAATTAAAATAAACAATTAAAACAAGGAAAATAAACAAAATAAAATAAAATGAAATTATGGAGGGCAGCATTTGATGCGCGCAACCTCCCCAACTCATTCAATATTTTATTTAAACAAATTAAATAAGTAAGTAAAACAAGCAAAATAAACAAAACAAAATAAAATAAAATAATGGAGGGCGGCATTTGATGCGTGCAACCTCCCCAATCATCCTCATTCAAAATTCTATTTAAAACAAATAAAATAAATAAGTAAAACAAGTAAAACAAACATAAACAAAATAAAATAAAATAAATAGAATAAATGAAATGAATGAAATAAATAAATAAAATAAAAAGCAAGAGACATAATTGCAAGGTAATAAGTTATTAATAAATAATAAATGTAATAATAAAAAACAAAGAGACATTAGTACAGACTAAGAATGTGCACACAAATAATAAGTATAAGAAAGAGAAATTGTTATAAACACTACTGATAACAACTAGAAAATGCTTACAAATGGTGAATATACGCCTGAATTACATTCCTGAACCAATGTGTAATGTGTAATAATTATCTTACATGTAACACTCCAAAGCATCATACAATGTACCATACCACTGTGTATCATTATATTTCCATTTCTTTGTCATGAAATCTGATAACAAGTTAATTTTATAATCCGTATTTGTTTCCAATGAATTATTTACCCTCTAAAGTGTATTAATCCATTTAAAAACTCCCCAAATATCTTGAAAGACAGGCGTGAAGGTGTTTAGAAATAAATTCTGTCCAAAAATGATTGAAAAAAAGGCCAGTGAAGTTAAAAATAAACTGTTTGTCACATTAAATTCTACACCCCTTAAAGTGTTTTAAAAAAATTTAAAATTTTGAGAAATCCTGAAAATTGAGCCGTGCCGGGGTTTTTTTATGAAAAAACCGGGTGGATTGGCCAAACAAAATAGAAGACTTGTTTTTTTTGCAAAATAAAAATTACCATAAAATTTGAAACCCCTGTAAGTATGATAAATAAATTTAAAACTTTGAAAAATAATGAAAATCCGCCCGCAAAAAATTAAATTGACAAAAAACCGGGTGGATTGGCCAAAAAAAATAGAACACATAATTTTTTTGGAAAATAAAAAATACCATAAAATTCTACACGCCAAGAAGTATTTTTAGCAACTTTAAAATTTTGAAAAATAATGAAAATCCGCCCGCAAAAAATTAAATAAAAAAACCGGGTGTAAATGCGGAAAACCGGGTGTACTGCGCAGCAATTTGGACGTCGCCGCTGCGTAAAACCGGGTGTAAACGCGGAAAAACCGGGTTTTTTTATTAATGCCCAATTTTTATTGGAACTGAAAAAGTATGAGTCATTTTGAGAAAACACCTCAAAAAAGCTATTTTGACCCAATTTTGACTCTTCAACCACAGTCAAAAGTGGCCCAACTAACATGATAATACATCCAAAATAAACTGCATTAAATAAATTTTTCTATTGAACATTCATCATTTTCATGACACCATTGAAGGTATGAGTAATTTTGAGAAAATGGCTCAAAAAAGCCCAGCCACATATACACCACTAATACAAGCAAATCAATCAAAATCAAGATAATTGTCTCTTAAATCCATCTTGCACAGAAAATTTTTCTTCCAACAGTAAAAGTATAATATTTTGTTGAAAAAACTGCTGAGAAATGCCATCTTTGCAGGATCCATACCCCTCATTGTTGACAAATCACATCCCTCTAATTCAAAAATTCTCTTTGAAGAAATTTAATTGTTTGAATTATATTTCAAGGAAAAAATTTCAAAAAAAAAAGAGGAAACAATTTCAAACTCCACAGAAAAAAAGACGGAGCAAAAAGAGGTAACGAAGAAACAAATAGGACAATTGATGACTGTTCAAACACTGTTGAGGAGGAAATCAAACATTTCAATCCAAAATTGACTTGGACAAAGCGTCTGCCAGCTCTTGTGTATTTAAGATGGAGTTGTCAGTGTCCTTTCCTTTACCTTTACAAGAAGCTAACTGATTTGCCCTGATTTTTTCCTGCTCTTTCTCAATATTTTCAAGCCTTGAACGCCTTGCTTCATCAGCTTTGGTGCTTTTTTTGTTGGACTGAAAAGGCAGAAAATATTTGAAGACCCCCAGGGAATCAGTTTTATATTCTTGGTAGGAAGGTTTGGGTTAAAATCATGTTACCAATTGCAGCAGAATTAAACCGTTCTTGAGACTGTTGGCTGCAGGTCAACTCAATCTTTTCTTTGCCTGGTGTGAAACTTTGGTCAATACAATCTTACTGGAAGGAAGATAGAGAATAAAATTATCTTACCAGTTTGAAAGGAATGCAATCAGTCACTGTTTCCCAGCTTTGTGTTTATATCAAGTTGAGGGCTGATGGGGGCAGGTTTTTCATTTGTAGCAGCAACTAGACCTTTCTGGCTGAGCAGGTTGTTGGTTGGAGCCGCAGGATTGGTGCAGGAGGACCAACCTTGGTTGTTTGGCAAGATATTAGTTGGCTCAACAGAGAGGTTGATAGCATTTGCATCACTTTCTCCGCCAGGTGGTATGCAAGATTCAGTGATTGTGTTGGATTTTGGTTTGGATGAATAGTGGAAAATTGTTTTGCTTTCTTGGCCGGATAAATATGGTGTGTCTTTTTGTTGTGTCAAAACCAATCCTTAATATTATGATTCAGTTTTGATTGTTAGAACAGACATCATATGTCAGAGCTGACCTTGTTTTTATGGCAAGGGATCAGTGTGCTTGCTGAAGTTGAAACTAGTACCATTTGGTGTGTGAGATTTGGTGGTTGCCTTGAACTTTGATTCAGATGAGTAGTCAACAATTATTTTGCTTTTATGGTCAGATAAAGATGGCATATCTTTTTGTTGCGCCAACACCGCCGGCCCTTAGTGGTATGTTTCATTTGTTAGCATTACAGAAATTTAGTTGTCCATACAGATGTCACATATCAGAACTGACCTTGTTTTTCAGGCAAGGGATCTGCACATTTGCTGAAGTTGAAACCAGCAAAGTCCAAGTTGACCTGTACATCTAAAAAAGTTCAAGTTGGTGGGAGTTAGTTGGTACTCTTTCCTACCAGTTGCAATTCCATGAGGCGCACCATTGGGACTGAGAGTTGCAGGAACAGTTGGTTGGGCTGATGAGGGCCTGGGATGCATTGTTGCCCCATATGGATGAAGCCAAGGATGGATGACTGGCCTATCATCTTACAGAAAAAGTGACAACAATTTTGAAGCAGGCCTAGAGCTTTTTTGTGTAGGTGAGCCGTCAACCTGAATTATAGCCTTTGAGATCAAGGAGCCAGCTAGCCCTCCAGGATTTTCTGCTGACACGGTTGCAGGAGCTCTTGGGGGAAATGGGGGTATCTTCAAGGACAGCAGAATAGATGTAGATTGCGGGGGAGGTGATGTGATTGAAATCAAAGGCGTTGCGGGAGAGAGCTTCCCATGCGCAATAGATGAGCTGTTAGCTTTGGAAAAGAAATTGGGGGAAGAAACGGGTGAAGGATTTGCCAATCCTGCTAAATACTTGAGTGTGTCTTGCTGCATTGTTGCCATTGTGTTGAGAATAGTTCTTATAATTTGATCACTTTGTGGTAACTCATCTACTTCCTTAGCTTCTATTTAGGGAGCCAATGGGATGACGTAAGTACAACAAAGAAGTAATCAGACAAAGGGCAGAAGTAACCAACCAGTATCTGTGCACGGTTTGGGTTCCTGAGGTTGAGGCAATGGCTCAGTCAAGGAAAGCCATGATCAAGGTGGTGCAGGTTGTTCAACTTCAGGAACGATTCAGCATCAGTCACGGGAAGCCAGGAATTTTGGGCAGAGCTGGGTAGAAACAAGTGAATAATTTGTGCTTGTTCATTTTCCATGCGAGAGTAAGCTATAAGAAAAGGATTTTGATCGTCTGATTCCACCAAGGAAGATGATTGACCAACACTCCTTCGTAATTTTGCAGGGGTCCTCTGGGGGGCAAATGGTTGACCCGGGTCCAGTGAATCCGGTATGTCTCTGTGAGATGGCCTTCCCATTGGATTGTAACAATGCTTTCCAGGGGCTACATCATTGATTACTGAGGCTGCCATTGAACAAACAAATTTCATAATCAGAAACACAAAGAGTTGGGGAGAAAAAGAACAATACAAATTTTTGCAAACGTACAGTTTACACCTGGAGCAGATTTTTTGAACTGATTTGCAGCAATCACTGGTCAGGCGGCGTTTTCTTGACTATTTTTGGATTGGTAATAACTGGGTTGGTTGAAATTTGGAGTTTCTGCATAGAGTTTTGTCCGGTCGGAATTTGATTTTGCAGAAGTGCTGGGACAAGTTGACAAACCAGAATTTCCGGTTCGAGTTTCACATTGAAATTTTTTTCTGTGTTGTAGTATGTTTGAATATGAATCGGCCTTTCTGGTGAGTATTGGTTTGCCAGAGTGCCTCAGATGATTGTGCGTGGTAAAGACGTGATCTCTATCATGAGTATAGCTTGATGATAAGGTTGAGTGCTCAACTGAATGATAGTATCATTTTTGGGAACTCTAACTCTTGACTTGAATGAATGCACACTTTGACCTGATGTGGGAATTTGTTGAATGGACCTGTTGTTGTGGGCTACATGAGAATATTGGGGCTGATATGAGCCTGTCTTGACAGTTTTGGGTTCTCTATCCAAATTGTATGCAATGTGTTGAATCTCCGCGCATCCTGAATCTGAATCTTTCTTGTCAGTTTCATAATTGGAACCAGATTGAATAGCAAGGGATGATTGCGATTCGCTGACATAGTGTTGAGCACTGTTTCCTTTGTGAACTGTTGAGCCCAATGGGGCAACACCGGGAACCCTTCTGGTTGGCCAGCTCTGTTGAATGTTCCGGGTCAGTGGGTCCTGCTGACCAGTTAGTGCCACATGTCTTGATGATTGACTTGGCCAGGCTGTTACAGGATCAGTAAAGTGAACAGAAGCTGGCCAATGAAGAGTCCTAGATTTGCGGCTTGATGGAACTCCTTGATGACCATCATACTCAGTGATAGCGGCTTGTGAGCTGGGACAATCTCCAGCAGTTAGAATTTCACAAACTGAGGGTTCATTGCATGTGGACCAAACTTTTGCTTGATATTGGCCCTGTGAGACCATCGGTTGTGATTTTTGTGAGGTTGGGCAATTTTGAGTGGGCGGAACTTGATGAACTGGCGGTTTGTTAGACAAGGATGTAGAAAAACTTGGAGATCTATGCTGATTTTGGTCTCTTGAGACAGTGGCTTGTGAGCTTGGGCGCCCTTGATGAGGAAGGGCTGAAGACACATGTTGGTGTGTTTTGGGGGCTCTGGAGATACTGCAAACAACTGGTTGACCATGATGGGCAGGCAGTAACTCAGGTGGCAACTTGGGCCGGGTAACAGGCACCCTAGAAGCTTTCTGGCTTTTATTAGAGACAAGGACAGGATGGGGTTTAGTGACAGACACAGCTGTTTGATGGCGGCGGACAGGCGGGGCCTCAGCAACAAAATTCTCAACAGAAGGTTTATGGCAAGTGACCGTTCAAGAGCGGCGAGCAGGTGGAGGTTCAGTGTTTGGATCATCCACGGAAGGCTCCTGACAAGGGGCTGTTTTAGTACGGCAGACAGGTGGGAGCTGAGTGACTGGATTATCCGCGTAAGGCACGTTGCAACCGGCTGTTTGAGAGCCCAAAGCACCCCGTCATACTGACTGTTCTGTTGCCAGTGTTACTACATCACCATTATTGGTCCATGCAGAGTGATGAGCTTCAAAAGTTGAATGCTCTCAAGTAGTGATTGAGAAGAAATACTTACGGTTTTCAAATCCGGCGTGGTTTGACTCACGATACCCTGGAAATTGTTAGTTAGTAAGATTGGAAAAGTAAGTTATTGAAGGATTCAAGAGGTAAAGCTTACTGCAAACAAGTCCATCAACAAAAGCGCGTAGCTCTAGCACCTTCAGTCTGTTGGGTATACAGGTTTCACAAAAATTTTGCCAAACAAAATCCTTCAAGTTGCACCTGCAAATATGCGCGGCATATGCATCAAAAATTGAAATGTGATCAGCCATCAACTGATTCTGCAAACAGGATGGTAGCGGTACAAGGCAAGACTATGGTGGAAGAAGACAAGCTTAAGAGCCGTTTAGAAAAAATCAGAGCAGATTGTGAGAGGCCTTTGGGTGCAATCAGCAATAAGTTTGAGATTGGAGCTGGCCTGACTTAGAGAGATGCTGCAATAGGTAGGAAGAGTACTGGAGGTAAATTCCCCCAAGAAGTAGCGAGAATACAAGTATTCTCCGGATCAAGAGAGGGGGAAAGCTGATGGATAAGCTGAAGATCAGTACTGGGAAGAGAAATTGAGCGGACTCGAATGAAATTAAAGCTAGCAAGGAGATTGGGAAAAAAATAAGAACACACTCATAAAGTGGAATGAGCCAACTAGCAAAGCAGAGTAAGACGGTCACAGAGATTTGAGAAAGCATGGGCAATCTTCTGATCAGTACGGATCACCACTACACAGAGGGATACACTGGAGGATTTGGAAACCTTTCACGCCTTTATATAATCTAATTTCACTGGTCAGACTTGAATACGGATGTCTAAAAACTTTTGATACATACATATGTATCTAGAGGTGCTGGCGGGTAGTTCTTCTTGGACCGGGACCTTGATATCCAAATATATTGAATCAAACCTTTTGTGCCTTCTACACTGCGTAGATCAGCAACAAGTCGTGACCAAGGAGCACGGAATGCTATTGTCAGCTTAGCTGAGGTGTTGAATACAGTGAAAGAAGTTTGATGCATACTTGTATATCAGACTTACGTAATCTTAGGGAGAACCTTCTTGGCACATAGGGGTTGAGTGAGTGCTTGATTAGCGGTGGCCTTGCTAAGGATTAAGCCGCGGGTGGATCAAGGCTTCATTAGCTTCATTGAGAAAGGGGAAAATAAGAATACATAAAAATTGACAAATGAAACATTGTGATGAGACTGTATTCTGATCATATCAGCAAGTCACCACATACAATGGATTTTGACTCACTTGATGTATGTACTTTCCAGCTTGGGATTTCAGAAAGAAACATACAAGACATGTGCTTGAAGACTTCCTTGCGCAAGCCAATTGCCCCTCTGTATTATTTGCGTCCTTGACGACTCACCTGCGCCAATCCCTCTCAATTATTTTGCCATGAGTCCTCTAGATGAAGAACAAAGATTAGCATTTGAAAAAATACACCAAGCTATCCGAGAAGACAATTTGTGGTTGTCAGCATGGTGGATGTCAAAATTTGTGAAGAAAGGATACCGACTCACTCAGAAACAGCTTCAATGTCTAGAACTTGAAAGGAAGTATTGTAGTGACAACGCCATAAATTTGGTGATGTTGATATAGAGACTTAAGCTGTGAGGAATGCTTGTTTTGATTTCAATGAATGGCTTCAGAAAGGTACCCCGTTCCAAACTGTTGCCAACGCTAGCTGGGAGAATTGTCACATCAAATCGGAGGCTAAGCGGCTAAGAGCGGCAATTACGACTTATGCTTGTGCGGCTGGCTACATTGAAGCAACCATCTCAATGGGCAAGACCAAAAAAACCAAAGTGAAGGTGAATGGCCAAGGGCTGGAGGTCATTGAGATGGAGGCTATGGGTGCGGCACCGTCGGTGGAGAGCTCTGACTCGTAAGCATTCTTTTACGTTCAATGCATTTATTTATGTATTATTGATGAGACATGAATATCTAAATAAGTATGTCACCATTTAATCAATATGTTTTGAAACCTTAGCATGAACCTTAGCAATGAAGATTGGGTCATAATAAGAAGAGAGGAAGCTCAGCGGGGAAATTTGGGTGGGATGCAGTGGTTGGTTCCAATGCCTTAAATTTCAAAAAAAAATATACCGGAGTGATTTCAACACAACCCCATAATCAATGCAAAACACTTCATTGGATTCCATGGCTCCACTTGCAACCTCTTTCTTGAAACTGCCCATCTTTTAGCGTATCATCAATTCCTTGTATGCTCAGAACCATAGAGGAAATTAAATCTCACTGGAGTTTATTTTTAGACTCTCACATCTGATCACATAAATACACATGTATTTATCAAGTATTTAAATTCAACATGATGAGATTGGTGTGAATGTCACCCCAGAGCTAAAAAAGCTTAGTGTTTAAACTTAAAGCACCGGTGCTTTAAAGATGGCAATCTGCGTCAGTCTGACATTGCATGAGGTTGCATTCATAACACATATTTACATAAATACATAGACATACATACACCCTAGACTATGCTTATGTATTTATGTATGTTATCAGACATCATCACAATTATTTGGCCTTGAGTTTGACCATATAACAAATATATAAGATGCAAAACTCTTTTGTAGACTTCTTGTGCTTGCCGCCGCTTGTTCACCTCATGTTTTCCTCCTTCAAACTCTCCTCAGCCTATGTTACTTCTCCCCCCAAGGCTTCAGCATTTATTACGTGGATCAACTTTGCCATGCCCATAGCGCCTAGGGCTCCTTGGAGCACTCGTCAACCCAGATCCAGTGTCTAGAATGTTACCAACACCACAGCTTCCCCTGTTGTATCCTTAACACAAGATGTCTTGCATAGGGGCTTGCAAAAAAGGACCAACGACTCTTTGCGGATTATAGAGGATTGTAAATCCGGAATATGGAGAAGTACGTATCTCAAGTCTTTTGCTGGAAATGCCTGGGAAATTCTGATATTCAGATTGTTCAATCATGTTTATAGCTGCCAATGATTTGACGGTGGTCAATATGCGCAAGATCTTAAAAGATTTCCACATTACTGTTATTTCTCGGGCTCTTTGTGAGGATTTTGTGCGCCAATATAAACAATTGGGTGCTTCCCAAAAAGCTCCCACTACCAAACACGTGTTGTGTGATAATATCTCAGTTCCTGTTCTCAATATTCCCCACAACACCTCAACCCTACCATCAAGAGAGTCGGCCAATTGCAACAGTACTCACAATGCCCCGACCCCACTATCAAGACATCCGGTTGATTGCAACGTTACCCACAACGCCCCAACCCCATCATCAAGACAGTCAGTCAATCGTGGCCCCCAAACTAAGCGCAAAAGATCAAGTAGGCTAAGTGATGACAATAAAGACCATCCTCCACTTCGATCGTCAAAGCAGCTCAAAATACTGAGATGAAGTCAACAAGGAAACAATGCTGGTCTCAGTCATACCAAAACCTCAAGCAATGAAATCCCTTGGGCCAGCCTACCCAGACCAATAACAACAACAATTCAAAGCAATCTTGCCAGCAGAGATATCCCGGAATTGGCTAATGAGAGCTCCAGCAAAGATATACCCTTAGCCAACTTACCAAGCCACCCACCAACAACCAATGCTGCCTGCATTAAACATACCCCACCTACCGATTCTCCTGCAACAAATTCCCTGCCAACTTCCCAGAATAATCAAGCAAATAATTTCAACACTGAAAATGATGTGCCATCCATGCTTGGCCAACCCCAATCAACCCCTGCTGCCAATAATATGCCCTCAACACTTGACCAATCCCAACCCAATCAACCCCAGCCGCAGATGATATGCCCTCAACGCTTGACCAACCTCAACCCCAATCATCCCCAGCCACATATAATATGCCCTCAAAGCTTGGCCAACCCCAACCCCTACCAACCCAGCCGCAGATGATATGCTGTCAATGCTTGCCCATTGCCCACTAACCCCAGTCAACAGTGATGTGCCCTTCATACTTGGACAACCTAAATCAACCTCAGTCAACACCGTGACAGCTAACCCACCCTTTGTTCTATTGGCTTCTGGTTCGGCCGCCACCAATGCTTCAAAGAATACTGATCTTGACCCTATTTGTAGCCAGCACCAACCTAGCAGTTCCATCCCTAATCACAAAATTTCCCCAGAACTTACCCATGGCAGAGCTAACCATTGGTCTCATAAATGTTCATCCATACCCGGTACGCTTTGTCATGACTCCATCAAAACACCCTTCAGCGACTGATATTTTTCTGAAAGCTGCAATTGTACTCGGCAAGCGTAAAAAGTTGACTTCACGGTTGAACGTTAAAGGTTTGTTATTAATTGATAGGTACATTCCTTGAAAGTTGCATGTATTCATGAATTTGAATTACAGGCATTAGGTCTGTCAAGGATGTTACAGCCTTTCTGACGGAGCACGGGAGTAAATACACTTTCTACCAAAACAAGAGGAACCTTTTTTGACTGTGCATCACTTTGTGCGCAAGATACAACGACAAAATTCCACATAAGTTTCCACAAAAGCGTGGTCCAGCAATCACAATCAATAGCACTCAAATTCAACAGCCTAGCCAACTGTCTGTTTCAAATGTAAGTTGCCTTTGTTTCCTCAAGCGTCACACTCAGAATCTGCAGCTCCACTAATTGCGAATTCAATTCAATTGCATTAGTCTCCACTTCCCAGTGGCAGAAATCTTGAGCCCAGTCCGCAGAAAGTTGAAAAGTTAGCTCAGAAACGTCCACAATTGCCGCCAGAGCCCCCTTTAAACAATCAACTACATCAGAAGTCAAGCTTGTCGGGCTAGTCCAAGCATTGTCCGTATGACTTGTACATACGGCTGAATTCGTATTTTTCACCTGTGGTTGCAGCAAGTGAACTGTCCAGAAAGCGATTGCATGATTTACTGACGGACCATAGAATAACTTGCAATCTTCAGGACGCCTGCAATAGTTTGGAAAACCAATACAAAGAACTTTGTGCATCTCCAGAGCTCGCAATTATCCAAAAAGTATGCCGTAAGCCAGATCATTCAACACAGAAGTCTTGTCAAAATCAAACGGCCCATCAGCACCCACCAATTCCCCCTTGATATTTGATGACATTGCTAACGAAAGCGGCCGTGAACTTTTTTTGAATGACCATCTTCAAAATAGTTCAAGTTATGGCGCTGATTTCAACATGGACAACAATAATCCACCAGGCCTGCTTATGCCTCAGCAAGTGGAGTGTATGCTTCCTGGTTTCAACCACAACAAAACACCAATCTGGCCTCCTATTGCCCCTCAAAGCCATTATTTGTCTTTGTTTTCCGAGCAACTATCCTTCCCATCACCCATTGAATCCATACCATCAAGTTTGTCCAAACGCTTTCCATATTGCAATGAAAACCCTGTAATGTGTACTGAAGATAGGATGTATTGGTGATTTGCCTGAATTTCATTGTGTTTCTCCAGCTTCTGGCACAGGACCTGATGTAGAATATCATCCTGGAGAGGATGTATCACATCAAATAAAATGTAGGTCTTTGAGGTTGTCTTGCATCGTGAAAACATTTGTTGATCATTTGTGCATCTCTTTGATTGTCACTATCTTGATGAAAATGATGAGCAATCTGAGAAAGATTGTTTGCTCTTGTAGAGTTTCTTTTTGACAAATTATTGATTATCCCTTCCCTTTTGAAGCTTCTTCACCAGATTTGCACAGTAGGTTTAAATCTCAAGACCCTGGAAGCCGAACAAGAAATGGAAGATATTATCTCAACAACAACCTGAAATCTGTTAATGATAAATCACTCCTCAACAATATTGCTTTGCCTGATCACAATGATCCATTGCAATTGCCAGCTCGTGATCTGGAATTTAATGATGGTGATGATGAACATGAACTGAACTTTAGGTCACAAAGGTTCTGCTACATCTCACCAGCTGCTTGTCCCTTTCTCCGTTTCTCATGGTGATTGACATAATCATTCCCAGCCCATCATTTGGAATCAGCTTTGGATGATCTTAATGAAGATAACAAGCAAAATGAAGCGGACAGCACAGGTTTGAGTTTTTATTGTATCTCACCCGCTAGTTATCTTTCCCTGCTCATTATGACTGTTCACTTCCCGACTACAATGATTTGCCAGCTCATGTTTTGGAATCAAATTTGGAAGAGCTTGTTGAGGACCATGAGCAACATGAATCAGACCGTACGTATTTGAGCTTTTATTACATCCTAGCAGTTACTTGTCTGTTACGTTTCTCATTAGTATTTACTCCACTGCCATCATTCTCCAGCTTGTGATTTGGAATCTGATCTAGATTATCTTCCTGATGATGATGCGCAATCTGAAGTCAACCGTATGTCTTTGCTTTCTCACATTCCACACAAACATTTTAATTTCACTCAATTTCTCCTTTCAGAAGATGACAAAGAATTTGAACCCGTGGACCACGCCAAAGACTCATAAGATCAAGATAACTTTGATTGCCCAGAAGGAGCTGAGTTGACTCCCCAAGGACCTTGAGACGCAACTCAATTATCACATTTGGAAGATCAGGAAAGCGATTCCAGTCCCCAAGATAATCAAGGCCATTTGGCAACCAATAGCCATACCAATCAAGAAAGCAAGAGACGCAGCCCTTCTCAAAATCCACCTTGGATTCCAGGTTTGTTGATTTGTCCCGCAAATTGAATTAACTTGCGTTTGTGAAGAGCCCATTTTTTGCTTGTAGGGTCCCTACTAAAGAAGGAAGATCTTTCAAAATTTCTCCGTGAGCACAAGGTCACCTTTCAAACTTGTGATTGTAAGGATGAGCTAGTTGAACTCTACAATGCATGGAAAATTTCTCAGAACAATCTACCTGCTCAGGAAGCTGTACCCAACCCTGAACAGCTCTCTGATAATCAACAATTACAGGCAGAAAATTAAAACAATTACAATAAGGAGCAACTTGTGAAAATACTGGCTCCTTTCCCGGTGTCAACGTCCGGCTTGTCAAGGAACAAACTGGTGTTACTATGCGAAGCATACACTAAAAAGGGTATAACACGTTGGTGATTTATAAAATATTGAGTTCAAGCTCACATCATTCCTCTATAATTCAGACCAGCCATTGGAACTTTGCCGCTCAACTAAAGCTCATCATGCATCTCGGTTGGACTCTCTTGACCCACTGTCTATGGAAATAGATCCAGTTGAAGCAACAGTGGAGCAACCTTGTAGTAATACAGCGGAAGGAATTGATCAGGTTATGCAGTCCCCACCACCTCATAAATGCTTTGATCCAACACCCCAAGCAAGTTTTCAGCCCTCCACTTCACACCGCGCCTTTGCTTGCCCGTCGGAGACGGATTCCACTGCAGGGTAACTCAAAGTTCTCACTGACCTTCAAATGAAAAACACCAACTTGCTAATGAAAAACAACAACTTGCTAATGATGCAAACATCAATTTCTGAGCGTTTCAACCAAGAATTGTTGTCAAGAATTGAAAACTTAACCCCGGGATTCAAGCATCTTGATGAGTGGGCGGAAACCAATGTTCAAGGAGGTGATCCTAGTGTATAGCATACTGTCAGCCACCAAGATATTACATGTATTATGTAACATGTAATACTTGAAACTGCAATCTTGAATAATCATTATTATCCTTTATTTTTATTATTATTATTTTTTATAGTCTGAACAAAAGGGAAATTAGACCTTATCATTTTATCAAATGGTACAATAGTCTAACAATTAGAGACTGGCTCAGTAATAACTGTTATTGACATAAGGACCTGAGTTTAAGCCACACTCATGACCACATTGAATAAAAATCATTCATTTAAATTATATATATTTTTTACTAAAATTAAGTTATAATTTAATTAATGAAAATCTTTGGAAAATTAATTTTCAAACATGAAATAAATGGATAAAGAATCATTTATTGGCATATTTTTCTTTTTGAAATCCTGGAAGATCCAAGATTAACCCATAGTAATTTATAGTATAAAATTACACCTAAATAAAGGTAAATCTTTATGTAAAGTATATTAATTATGCACTAATGACTTATAAATTAATTCCCACATGTGTAACTCTCCAGAGCAAGCGCTTATCCAAGCTCTAACCCCAAAGGAAGTTACATGTACATGTGATAAAAAATTATTTAGTTTAATTAAGAAAAATAAACATTAAATTAATTTAATTAATGTGAAATAAACATGGCATCATTTGAATTAAAAATGACACCATTCTTCACTTCTTACCACAAACAGGCTGATCAGAATCACCTGTCAACATTGCCCCAATCCCCACTGTCAAATAATTGCAGAGGGATTAATACAAATATTTTATTATTTAAGGAGGAGGTTTCTTCACCAAATTGAAGAGATCCTCCCCCCATCAGTTTTAACACACACTAGATAACTGATGATAAGCTACAAAGGCGCTCACCTTCTCCTGTAAGTAAGGAGGACTGGCCTTTATTTATATACTATCTTCATCAGTTAAAATTCCTCAACCAAATCCCCCCCAATCAATTAAACACTTTTAATTGGATTGGAAGAACCGTGTGTCAATCTGGTTAGCCCTTCTAGGATTTAAATCCCTTAATAGAAGTTTTGGCAGCAGGGTTATAACCTGTTTTTTTTGATACTTAGTGTTTCATAAACACTTAAGTAATTGTATGTATTGGAAATTGTTTATTTACACTTTTTAAGTGTAAAATAATTCTTTAGTCCTTACTGTACACGCCGCAATAAGTGGAGTAGAGTACAGAAAGCTGACATTTTGTGTCCCAACAGTGGCCTGAAATTCTTTTTGGCCCTATATAAATTAAGTTATTAATTTATTTTATTTTTTTTTACAAAAAAAAAAACAATTTTGAAAATTTTCATCAAAATTTTATTTTGATAAATCCTTTATCCTTGTTCCAAAATATTCTTTGATATTATTATCAAACTGACCTTTTTTCTGTATTTCTTTGAATTTTTTCCCACAGAAAAAACTTAAAAATACAACTCTCAACATTAGATTCTTATTATAAGAATCATAAAAAATTTGACTTTTTTTCGAAAAATCATAACTTGTTCATTACTCAACAAAAGTAAGATCTTTCTAGATCAAAAAGAACTGTCTGTATCAGCTCTTCAAACTGATATTTATCTTTTCTTTAGTGTCCGAAGTCTTCGTCCCCCGCGGCCGCACTTCTAACCGTTGTTCCCGCTCGTCCAACGACGAGAACAGATCCACCGCTGTACCTCCAAACGAGGATACAGTCATTCCAGACTCTGAACCCATCCAGGTTCAAAGCTCTCCTGCCCCAGGAGAATCTAGGTTGATCACTGCCGACGCGTGGACTCCCATCACCCCGCGTAAAATTTTTTTTACTCGCAAGATTATTTGAATACATATTCAAACCAATTGTCTAACTCATTTTTTTTATTATTTCTCATAATAGAAACCCCAGCCCAATTAGCGGAGCGGGAAGAAATTCAGTACTTCCTTCCCGTGTAAGTAGCCGGCTAGCCAGAAAGATAGCTGACATACCTGCTGAACCTAGTACACGGAAGCCTAAACGCGGCGACCCGGTTAATCCTTGAGCAGCACTAGGCCATCTTCCGCGGCTTCCAGGAAGCTATGTCAGAGAACTTGGCGATGAAGGATCTCTTTTTGACACAAGCGTTGGCTACACACCGCAGCTTGACCAAAATCCTGGGGAGTTCCAAGACTCTAATCCTGACGGAAGGATGGAATCCCTTTGTCGTCAGGAAAGCTCTGCGTCAGAGCCAGGCCTCAGAGGCCTTGACCAGTCAATCAACCAGTCAACCAGCCACTACGCCAAATACTCTCACCACGGAGCAATGCGCAGAGCCGGTGTTACGTAAAGAACCACTGAAGCAGTGCTCTGCAGGCCTGGAACATGCTTTCAAAAGCAGATATAAGAAATATGAGCACCTCATCAAATTTGAGGAATTATTCAGCACAGTGGAAGATGTTCTAGTAAGAGGGTGATCAGAAGACACCATCCTTACAAAAAGACAAATTGAAAAATCACTAATGCTGATGATAATAAAGTGGATCATCCAAAAAAGACTGAGGACCCTGAAGCAAACAAGGGTAAATCTCAAATATGCTCAACAGGCAAGAAAGCTGGCCATGATGTCATCAATATTTTTAAGAGAAGAAAAACAATCAAAAATATTGACATGGAAGAACACAGACCTGAACAGGACAAACAGTTGGACCCAGATTCTTACTCTGTTGAGAATGAAGAAAAACGTATGGACCAGAAAATTATATTAGCCATACAAAATGATGGACTAAATTCAGCCAGGGATAAATACATAAATAGCACAGGAGAGAATTTATCCATATCTGAATTACAGAAAGACTGCAACCTCTCACAAACATGGGATGATTCCCAGTCTTTGTCACATATTGAAGATGCTAGGGTAATGAGATCCACACCAGAAAAAGCACTTGATCACATCTATGGCCTTAATCACTTGACTCATGTGTATTACTCAAGCACTAGGTGGAAGTGCCTACTAGATGGTGGAGCCTCATTCTCAATAGTAGGAGTTAAAGGTTTGAATACAGTTAGCCCAGCATGAAGACATAAGCTTTTAACAGCTACCAACATCAGGTTCAGCAGCTGCAGTGACAAAATATTCCCTTTGGGTATCATAGAAATCAACACAGTATTCCCCCAAACTACAGGATCTGTGAGCATACAAGCTGAAGTTGTGGTAATGAAAAACACAAATGTGGATTAATACATAATAGGTAATGATTACCAAGTAATGTATGAATTTTACATCAGCAATATTAGGAAAAGGTACTTTGAAATTGGAATTGGGAACAATAACAAGACATTCTTATTCTTACCAAAGAAAAAACCCCTAATTATGTCTCAGAATGAAAATGATATTCTCAAAGGAGTAGTTGTGGATAATGAGTTGAAAGAATTTATTAATAAAAGTTTCTCTGAGGACAGGGTTAATGAGTCCTTACACATGAGCAAAAAAGATGCTCTCTTTACTCTTTTTTTCTACAATATGGAAGCTTTTGCTACATTTGGCCAGCCCTTTGGAGCAATAATAGGCCACCAGTTCAAGCTCACCCTAAATGTGTAGAAAACATACCCCTCTCTTCTTAGGAGGCCCCCGTAATCTTCTAGCCTTAGAATAAGAGGCTTACTGGACCAGCACATTGATGAATTACAGAAACTAGGAGTCCTGAAAAAAATTCAACATAATAGGGGGTATCAAATATGAGCAAATCCACAACTGTCTAGTCAACTCGTTAATTTGAAAATTCACCATTTTTAAAAACCCATTGATATCTATTTAAAATGGTTCAGAATTCTAAGAATTGAAATTTGTGGAAAAACCCAATTCACTGGTTTCAATTGGGTATTTGGTCATATTTGATACCCCCTAATGATCAAATAGTAGAGATAAATACTCCAGTAATAATTGCTTGGCATAATGGCAAGTCAAGGATGGTAGGGGATCTCAGAGCCCTGAACTCTTACACAGAACCAGATAAATACACAATTCCCAAAATACATGAGAAATTGAATAACCTAGCCAGATAGAAATACATATCCAGTATGGATTGCCTTTAAGGATTTCATTAAAACGTTTTGAGCCTGGGCCTCTAAAGTGGAAAAAGGAAACAAGGCTTTGGGGGGCACTACTGGTTGTATTTCAATGATAAGGGATACAGCTAGTAGGAGAAGAGAAGAAAGGGGGAAAGAGAAGATATTTTAATCTTTTAAATCTTTTAGAATGATCTGTGGAAGTGCTCTGATAATGATTAATTGTCATGAGCCGTATTGCGGGCCTGCCCGCACTAAAGCCTGCACCACATGTAGATAGTCTATCACGTACATGTCACAGACAGACCACTATATAGTCTGTCAGGACGAGGATCCACATCTATTCCTCATCCTGCAATCTACATTATAGGATCCCAAAACCCCAGAAACCCCAGAACCCCAGAGCCTTCCTCTCCACAGATCAGACCATAACATATTGCAGGATCTAACACTACGGAGACAAAGGCAAGAAACCAACACCCAGACACCCAAACAAAACCAGACAGACAACCCAAACGATCCCAACTCCAACCGCACCCAAAAGATGGATGAAGTAGAGCAACTCCGACGACAGCTTGAGGAGATGACTCAAGCAAGGGAGAACGAACGATCCCGCCGAAGAGCGGCCAAAGCACAACGGGACCAACCATCCCGACCAACCGGTTCCACCCCAACCCGCGGACCAAAGATCGCATGCCCCAACAAGTTCGATGGTGAACGCGGGACAAAGGCGGAAACGTTCGCCCGCCAAGTGGCGATTTATACATCGGTCAACAGCGCCATGTTCCCTGACGACAGGACAAAGCTGTTATTTGCCGCGTCCTACCTTACCGGACCCGCCGCCGTGTGGTCTTCCCCGTACATCGACCTAGTCACGGAAGGGGCGGACTTCTCGTACGACGGGTGGACAAAGGCTTTCGGAACAATGTATTTCGACTCCGAGAAGAAAGGGAAGGCGGAACGGGCGTTACGAACGCTACGACAGACAAGGACAGTGGCCGACTACACCCACACATTCCTCACCCACGCTACTGCCACCGGATGGGAGGTCCCAACCCTCATCAGCCAATACCGACAGGGCTTAAAACGGGACATTCGGACGGCACTAGTGCTGGCCCGCACACCTTTCACCACTGTCAATGAGGCAGCGGGTCTAGCCATGGAGCTTGATTCGGAGATGCACGGGGCGGAAACAACCACTGGAATTGCGAAGACCCAGCCAGATCCCGAGGCCATGGACACATCTGCGATCAGCGGTCGACTGTCCGAGGACGAGAAGGCCCGCATGATGCGGGAAGGACTTTGCTTCCGCTGCGGGACGCGAGGACATATCTCTCGGGAGTGTCCAAACAAGAAAGGGAAAGGACAGAAACCCGCCTCAGTCTCCGCACTCGAGGACCAGATCCGACAGCTAGCTGATGGATTGGCGGCGCTCAAAACGGAGGGACAGACGGACAAGGCGAGCAAGGGACGGGCCGATAAGTCAAAAAATGGAGACGCTTGGGAATGAAGGTTGTGCCCTTCCCGAGCGTAGCGGAGTTGTCATGCAGTATTGGTGCTAGTCAGACATTACATGTAAATGAAATTGATCCCCGATGTTTCCTTTCATGCACCATCACAACTCCCAGAGCCACACCCCAAAGCCCCTATCCCCCCCTATCCTTCCTCATAGACTCCGGAGCAACCCACGACGTTCTGAGTGAATCGTACGCATCCCAATGGGGACTCCTCGAGGCCGCTTCGGCCTCGGGGCAAACCGTCTTTGGATTTGACGGGTCCGCAAGCAGAGCAACCCATGAGATAGACCTATTGTTGAACAACGAACCCCACCCGTCCCGATTCATCATTACACAACTGAAAGACTCGTATGATGGGATCCTAGGGATGCCCTGGATCCGCCAATATGGACACCGAATCAATTGGACAAACCGTACCCTATGGACCCCGGACATTGCGGCCGCTTCGGCGGTTTTGTCTATTCTGAAAAACACCCCAACCGGCGAGTCGGGGAAAGCTAGGAAGATTGACGAGGGTGTGTGTGTTTTAAACACAATAACGCCCCCGCAATGTGAGTTCGACATCCCTATCCCCCACATCATTCCCGAAACGGCTGGCAAGCTTGTACACCCTGTAGATAGACCCCAGAACCCCACATGGAATCCCGAAAACCGACACCCCAACCACGTACCCGATGAAACCGTATCCAACCAAACTTGTGCTACTGCGGCAGCAGTATTGTCCTACCCGCCAACATCCCCGCAGAAGGTCGAAAGGCCCATGGGGAAAGCTAGGATTAGTGACGAGGGGGTGTGTGCTTACAGCACAATAACACCCCCGCAATGTGAGTTTGACAACCCCCCACCCCATACTTTACTGCCCGAGACAGCTGGCAAGCTTGTACGCCTTGTAGATAGATTCGCAAGCCCCGCTAGGAACCCCAAGACTCGACACTCTGACCAGGTACCCGATGAAATTATTGCTACTGCCAAGGCAGTATTGTCCTCTCCGCCAACATCCCCGCATACGGTCTATAGGCCCATGGGGAAAGCTAGGATTAGTGACGAGGGGGTGTGTGCTGTTAGCACAATAACACCCCCGCAATGTGAGTCTGATAGATCTCCCCCGCATTTGAATCCCGAAACAGCTGGCAAGCCTCTTTCCCCCCTAGGACATACCCCTGCAGTGATCAGCACGGCCAAAACATCGTGGTCGACATCGGCCCGATTGGCAGCAAAAGGGAAAGCCACGACTGCGGAGCGGACTGCGGATGAGTTGGTACCGCGATGCTACCACCGACACCTTGACATGTTCCGGAAATCAAGCGCCATGAGACTTCCCCCGCGAAGAAAGTATGACTTCCGCGTAGATCTGATCCCAGGAGCCACCCCACAGGCCGGAAGAATCATCCCGCTATCCCCAGCAGAGAACCAGGCACTTGATATTATGATTGCCGAAGGACTGACAAGCGGGACCATTCGACGGACCACATCCCCATGGGCGGCACCAGTACTATTCACTGGAAAGAGGGACGGAAACCTGCGACCCTGTTTTGACTACAGGAGACTCAACGCGGTAAGAGTGAAGAACAAGTACCCGCTACCACTGACAATGGACTTAGTTGACAGCCTTTTGGATGCGGACACATTCACAAAGCTTGACCTCCGCAACGCATATGGAAACCTCAGAGTTGCGGAAGGCAACAAAGATAAGCTGGCTTTCATCTGCAGGGCAGGTCAATTTGCCCCGCTTACCATGCCCTTCGGTCCCACGGGAGCGCCAGGATACTTCCAATACTTCATGCAAGACATCCTCCTCCGACGGATTGGGAAAGACACCGGTGCATACCTAGATGACATCATGATCTACACGCGGAAAGGGTCGGACCATGCGGAAGCGGTGGGCAGTATACTGGACACATTGAGCAAGCACCAATTGTGGCTGAAACCCGAAAAGTGTGAATTTTCAAGGCCGGAAGTAGAATACCTAGGATTATTGATATCATGCAACCGGATCAGAATGGACCCCGCAAAGGTACAAGCAGTACCCGACTGGCCCGCACCAAAGAATGTCACCGAACTTCAACGATTCATTGGGTTTGCTAATTTTTACCACCGATTCATCGACCATTTCTCAGGAAAGACCAGACCGCTCCACAACCTGACAAGAGTAGAGACCCCCTTCGTGTGGGACGCCAAGTGCAACTCTGCATTTGAATCCCTCAAAACCGCCTTCACATCCGCCCCGATCCTGAAACTCGCGGACCCGTACAAGCCGTTTGTACTCGAATGTGATTGCTCCGATTTCGCGCTCGGCGCGGTACTGTCCCAGGTTTGCACCAAGGACCAGGAACTTCACCCAGTAGCTTACCTGTCCCGATCCCTTGTACAGGCGGAACGCAACTATGAGATCTTTGACAAAGAGTTACTGGCTATTGTGGCTGCCTTCAAGGAGTGGCGGCAATACCTGGAGGGGAACCCACACCGCTTGACGGCAATTGTATACACGGATCACCGTAATTTGGAAAGCTTCATGACAACCAAGCAGCTCACAAGAAGACAGGCAAGATGGGCGGAGACCATGGGATGTTTTGACTTTGAGATCATATTCCGACCAGGACGCCAATCAACAAAACCCAACGCCGTATCCCGCAGACCGGACCTCGCCCCAGCACCGGGAGAAAAGCTGACATTTGGTCAGCTTTTAAAGCCAGGTAACATCACCGAGCGGACTTTTGAGGAGCTTGCGGAATGTGCGGAATTGGACAGCTGGTTTCTGGACAAATTGATTCAAATGGATGATGGGGAACATTGGTTTGAGGTGGACGTGATGGGGACTGATTTGGAAGATGCGGGAACGGACGACCTAGTGTTGTCTGACGCCGAAATCATCGCCAGGATTAGAGAACTGACCCCACATGATCCAAAATTGGCTGACTGGATTAAGCTGTTACAGAAACCAACAGGGGACCACAACAGGTATGCGGAAGCCGACGGGGTACTCTATGACAAGGGACGGATAGTGGTACCAGCGGACGCGGCATTGCGGACGATAATCCTCAAAAGTTGACACGACACAAAGTCCGCAGGCCACCCAGGCAGATCCCGCACGTTGGCATTAGTACGGAGAAGTTTTGTGTGGAGTGGAATGAAGAGATTTGTAAACCAGTACGTAGACGGATGTGATTCATGCCAAAGAGTCAAATCTAGCACTCGACGGCCGTTCGGAACATTAGAACCCCTCCCAATCCCCGCAGGCCCATGGACGGACATTAGCTATGATTTGATCACTGATCTCCCTGAATCCCGCTTGAGTGACAGCATACTAACAGTAGTAGACCGACTGACCAAGATGGCCCACTTCATCCCATGCAAGAAAACCATGAACGCGGAACAACTAGCGGAACTGATGGCAGAACACGTATGGAAACTCCATGGAACCCCCAAGACAATTGTCTCGGACCGGGGAAGTATTTTTATCTCCCAAATCACACGTGAATTGAGCGCCCGCATGGGGATTAGACTACAGCCATCCACAGCGTACCACCCAAGGACAGATGGACAATCCGAAATCGCCAACAAGGCAGTCAAGCAATACCTACGGCACTTTGTTTGCTACCAACAGAACAATTGGGCCCCACTCCTCCCATTGGCCAAATTTACCTACAACAACAACGACCACACCTCAACAGGAGTTTCCCCGTTCAAAGCCAACTACGGATTCAACCCGGCATATAGCGGAACCCCCTCAACAGAACAATGCATCCCTGCAGTAGAGGAACGACTCCGCAAACTTGCGGAGGTCCAAGGAGAACTCAAGCATTGCTTAGAAGAGGCGCAAGAAACAATTAAAGGCCAATTTGACAAGAAAACAAGGGAAACACGGGAATGGGATGTGGGGGACGAAGTATGGCTAGACGGACGCAACATTTCAACGACCCGCCCCAGCCCAAAATTGGAACATAGATGGCTGGGACCTTTCTCTATCTGTAAAAGAATCTCAAGATCCGCGTATAAGCTAACACTCCCTATATCCATGCGGGGAGTACACCCCTTATTTCACGTATCAATACTCCGCAAACACAGACCCGACGAAATTGCGGAACAACGGAAGGAAGACCCGGAACCAATTACAGCGGACGGCGGGGATGAGTGGGAAGTCGAAGAGGTACTGGACTGTAGAAGACAACGCGGGAAGACCCAATACCTGGTCAGCTGGAAGGGATTTGGAACAGAAGACAACTCATGGGAACCGGCGGAAAACTTGACGAATTGCCATGGAACTGGTAGCGGGATTTAATTCAAGATTTCCAAATGCGGGAACTGCTCATCGGCGGAGGAGGAGAAGGAAGTGAGGAACAAAATCAATAAGAGGTGGAATTTTTTTCTTTTTTTCTTGATTGGCGAATGAGTGGAGGATTTAGCATTAAAAGGGGGATAATGTCATGAGCCGTATTGCGGGCCTGCCCGCACTAAAGCCCGCACCACATGTAGACAGTCTATCACGTACATGTCACAGACAGACCACTATATAGTCTGTCAGGACGAGGATCCACATCTATTCCTCATCCTGCAATCTACATTATAGGATCCCAAAACCCCAGAAACCCCAGAACCCCAGAGCCTTCCTCTCCACAGATCAGACCATAACATTAATGAGCTCAACCTGGACAAGTTGGTAAAGCTGTGCTAGAGACTTTTAAGAGACCAACAGCCTCCTCAGACACCAAGGAAACAGTGGAGGGGACACTGAATAATTCAGACTAATCAGCCCTGATTTTTATAGTTATATTCAAGGTTGAAAGAGGGTAACCTGGAGCTGAAGAAGCTGAGAATTTGATTGATTTGATGGTTGATGGTTGTTGTAGATTGGTTAATTGATTACAGAGAAAAAGGGGAAGAAGAGGAAGAAGAGGGGAAGACAGAGAAGGACTACTGTCTGAAGCACAAGGTTTAGGAAGGGTATTTACTGGAAATACTTGAACTAATGGTTGAAAGAGCCCTGTGTTGGTTAGAGTGGTGAGCTGTAAATTGATTGAATCCTTGGGTTCCTGAGGTAGTGGTTCTGAGTGTCTTGAGTTTGTGTATCCTGCCTGCAATGGGGGATACACCAACTTTGAAAATTTTCAAGGTTTGATTATGTAATCTTACATGTAGATGTGGTTGGCTGACCCTTTTTCACTTGCCCAGCCAGCTGTAGCATAGAATTATTTATTTAATTACTCCATGAGGGAGTTGAGCCATTACAAAGTTTTCAGTGAACCCTAAGTTTAAACTTAATGAGGATTTTGAATCTGAATTCAAAAAGACCTTAAAACCTGAGTTTAAAAAGATATGAGACAGTTGTGACTAAATAAGAAGGTACAAAAGACTTTAGGTCAGCTGTATGACAAAAAAGTACATGAAGATTCCAGGAAATACCTGAGAATTCTTCCACATACAGGTATCTTTCAGTATACCAGGATGCCATTTGGAATCAACAATTCCCCATTTCATGAATATTCAAGGAAATACCTAAGAATTCTTCTACAAACAGGTATATTTTAGTATACCAGGATGCCATTTGGAAACACCAATTCCCCATTTAATTCCCAAAGGATGATGAATATTTAGATGAGGAATGAAATAGACGTAAACTGGGCTATTATATACATTGATGATATAATCATAATGTCAAATACCTGGGAGGAACACCCCCAAACACTGGATATAATCCTGAAAACATTCATCAAGATGAATATGAAGATCTCATTGAAAAAGTTACATTTTTTCTATCCAGAAATAAATGATTGTCAACAATCTACACTCTAGATATTTTTTCAGCCTCTGTAATGCCAAGAGCTGGGATCTACTAGTTACACAGGGCTCAAGGTAAATGCAGGTGCAGGTTCTGCAGTGAAATGTGGGTAAACAAAGGTGAAAGATATAAAAACATTCAAGCTTTGTTTTTCATAGGGGCCTGAGTTGCAGGGGTAGTTACTGTGCCCAATAAAATAATCAGTACCTGAGTGAATGTCAGCTTGCTACTAGCTTGGAGACAACCTGACTAGACAAAAAAATGATCATGAGTAAATAATTAATAAAATTACATATGAAAGAGACATTATTAGACAATTAATGATGTAACAAGAATCATAATAAACATAAGGAAAAGTTAAATATCTTTGAATACATACAGTATTACATAGTAATAATGTAATAAACAAATATAGGAAAAAAATTAATACAAAAAAAAATCATAGCTCATTAAACTATGAGGTAAATGAGAATATTGTTGAATATCCTGATAGAGAAAGTGAATACCTCAGCCAAAGTATCCCAGAAAGCTTACTCCTTTTGTTAATAAAGTTAACTTAAATAATACTCCTACTAAGCGCAAAAAAATACTTACTAGGTATGAACATATGTAATGTGAGAGTAATCTAGTATGTAGAATTCATTCAAATGTGGGATATTCAATTAATTAAACTACATGATTTTCCTTTCAACACATAAATAAAATATTTATTATAAAATTGATGAATTTCTAAGAACCAAAAACCAAACTAATGAAAAAAATGTAAGTGAGTTTTTAAGAAATCAATAAGAGATATAAATAAATGACAAAGAAAATTTTACCACTAATATAGATGGAATAATTTATTTTAATGAGGAGTTTTCAGGAGGAAGACTTGAGGAAGAGCAAGAGTTAATCTGGAAAGAAAAAACAAGAAAACATAAAAGTGAAGAGAGTAGAAGAAATGATTTAGTGATTTGATCATCAAGCACAAACGAATGAAGAGTAAGGAAGAGATAAAAAGATAAGGAGAAACAAACAGGAGTAATAGTAAAAAGGTGATGATAATAAGTAGGGAGGATTGAGGATTGAGTGAGGTGATCACCAAAGAAGACTTGAACAAAGAAAAGAAAACATAAAGAAACATAAGGGGATGAGCGTTGTTATTGAGCAATTGATAATAATTGATAAACTTTACACTGGATCTTTTTCCAGTAGTGGCAATCATTATTGAAAATCTTGAGAAAGTTGAATTGATCTTGAAGACTTGAAGAGGTCTCAAAGGCAGATGAAGAATTAAGATTTAAGGGGATCAGATGAACAAATAGCGGAGTCATTGAACGTCCCGAGAAGATTTCAAACCCTTCAAGGTAAGCTACAGGATTCAGGGGGTTGAGAAGTAACCCCCTGTTAAGACTAGTGTTAACATTTTAACAAGAGATATTTCAACAATATTAAACAACATTTGGAATAAATATCATGCTGTTTAGAGTCTTTTGAATATTTTTAACTCACACAAATACAGACTGTATAAGTTAACCAATGGTATAATACATGAAATCCACAAACCAAGGGGGAAACAAAACATTAGATAACTTCAAATACCTCAAGAGAAACTTATAAAATACAAATAAATGACAAGCTCTTTAGATCACGGGAAACAAATAAGTGCTGAAACATTTCCCAGGATAGTTTCTTGTCAAAAAATTAAATGGAGAGCTGTAAAATTGCCAATCATGCAAGTATGACAATGATTCTCATGGTATAGAACCTTATATATAAAATATATTTATTAATCAAGTGATCAATAAATGTTGTACATCAAACCAAAAGCTCTTGAAGTTCCATCAGATGATTGACAGGTTTTATTGATTATTGACAGCCTGTACATGGAAAAATTTGATAAATCACCTTGTGTATTTTGACTAAGGATAACTCCTTCCTTGTAGTGTTCCCATTATTTAGTTTCTGCCATAAGGGCTCCAGAAGGGCAGTTAAGATGCCCTTTCTTCCCCCTGTATCTTGATTTTCCAGCTTTATTGTATTTCCAACCAGCATTCCACCAGTCCATCATGCCCAGTAAATCAGTCCACAAGACTCAGAGCCTTTGATTCTCAACTCAAACTCTGTCCAGCCTTCAATCCCACCATTCCAACCACTTCCAGCTGCTCATTTTACCATCAGAAAGCTCCCCCACCTCCTTCCCTCAAAGCATACTACAGTAAGTCGTTTTCTATTAGGATTTGTGGCCCTTTCTTAGCCACTATATCCACTGGGACTAAACACCCCTGCTTGCAGGCCCCAGTTTTAAAGTTTCAGTTCCCCTGATTTTAGCACAAACACCTTTGGAGGTAACTAAACATCCCAGCTTGATGGCCCCTCCATAAAATATTCAATCTTTTAAATATTAATATAAAACATTAAAAATTTATCCCATATTTTTGCCCTGCACCTTGTGTAGCTTTAAGAATATCAGTCCTTGGCTTCACAGAGGGTGAAATTGAACAGGTTATATTTTGGGCACCTGAAAGTCTATTCCTTTGAAAACGGGGTACACCTAGACAATAAATACTGAAGGAAGGGAGGACATAGACTTACGGGTTCTATTTCCAATCTGGGGGTTTCTCAGGAGGCTTGAATTACTGGTCAAGAAGCTCTCAAAGAGTTAATAGGTGATAGTTGAGTGCCAAGATGTTTGAAAATGTTTTTGGATGAACTTCAGCTCAACAACAATCAGAAAACTTACTATATTACAGGCTATAAGATTGGTTTGTAGGGTGTGTAAAATCTGGTAAAGGTGAACAAAGATAGGGGAATAATTTTGTGGTGTTGAAATTCTGTAATCCACAGTGTTCTAATTAGCAACATATCAGGTATGGAATTTTTAGCCTAGTTGGCAAAGGCAGCACTTCTAGTGTAATGTATTAGATTCAAGCTAAGGTCGCTGGTTCAAATCTGCCATGATCCATAGCACAACCCGCCCGCACCATACCCCGCACCAGATGTACATAGTCTATCATGTACGTGTTACAGACAAACCACTTATATTCTGCCAGGAAGAAGATCCAAATTGCTTCCTCATCCAGAAATCTACATTATAGGATCCCAAACACCCCAGACCCCAGTTCCTTTCTCTCAAGAGACTGATCATAACATATTGCAGGCTCTAACACCACAGAGACAAAGGCACAAAACAGAAACCCAGAAACCTGAACAAACCAAATCTGATCAAAACAGAAACCCAGAAACCTGATCAACTCCAACCTAATCCGCACTCATAAGAAAAAAAATGAATGAAGTAGAACAACTGCCACAAAAACTGGAGGAGGCAAATCAAGCAAGAGAAACCAAAAGGTGTGGTAATCCATACCTTTTCACATACAATCATCAACAAGTTTGTCACGCTATGTGATGCCAAGGACTAATATCCTTCTAGCTACACAAGGTGGAAAGCAAAAAATAATATAGAATAAATTATGTTCAGGTTTTTAATCTTTTTTATAAATATTAAAAGATTATAGATGTAATTGGGAGGGACCCGCAAGCAGGGGTGTGTTTTGTGCCCTCCAAAGGTGTTTGTGAAAATGAACAGAAGCTTTGTAACCTTTTACACTGGGGCCTGCAAGCAGGGGTGTTTAAGTGCCCAGTAAAAATAGTGGCTAAGAAAGGGCCACAACTCCTAGAGAAACAAGACTTACTGTAGGATTTAAGAGGAGGAGGGGAGGCTTTCTTAAGGTAAAATGTACAGTTGGAAGTGTTTGGAAAGGTGGGCTTGATGACTGGACAGAGTTGGGTTGGGCAGGACACTAGTATGCTGGACTGGTGGAATGCAGGTTGTAAATATGATAAAGCTGGGGAAGCAAAATACACGGGGAAGAAAAGGCCCCTTAAATGCCCTTCTGGAGCCCCAATGGAAAAACATCAAGTGTTCTTTTAGGTATGGTAACACTACAAGGAAGGAGTTATCCTTAGTAGAAATAAATGATTTAATTTATCACATTATTACATGTACAGGCTGTCAATTCTCAACACAGCCTATAAATAATCTAATGACATCATCTGGGGGCGCTTCAAGAGCCTCTAGTATGATGTACAACATGTATTAATTGGTCATTTGATCAATAAATATTTAAACCAAATATCAAATTATTGTACAAATGCTTATTTCTGTTTAATTTGGTGATTTCATATATAAAGGTCTGTACCATGAGAATACTTGTCTATTTGCATGATGGGCGCTTTTCTAGCTCTCCATTCAATTATTTGACCAGCAACTATCCTGGGAAAAGTGGCAGCTTTTATTCTTTTCCCGTCATTAAAAGAGCTTGTTATTTATTTTAATTGTACAAGTTTCTTTTGATTCATTTGAAGTTATCTAATTTTTTCCTTCTCCCCTGTTTTTTGTCTTTCATGTATTATAATATTGGTTAACTTATACAGTATTTATTTGTATGGGTGAACAATATTCAAAAGACTATAAACAGTGTGATATTTATGTCAAATGTTGTTTAATGTTTTATTTATGTATTTAAA
Source organism: Puccinia hordei (assembly GCA_007896445.1). Taxonomy (NCBI): domain Eukaryota; kingdom Fungi; phylum Basidiomycota; class Pucciniomycetes; order Pucciniales; family Pucciniaceae; genus Puccinia; species Puccinia hordei. The sequence goes on along the minus strand of RDRW01000406.1, from coordinate 60,016 downwards.
GGATAATTACATAGTTTATTTAAGTTATCATACCGTATTTCAAGGACTTCTGCATACTAGCATACTCTCATATTACATATGTTTATACCTAGTAGGTATTTATAGCTCTTGGTAAGAGTATTCTTTAAGTAAATTTTATTAATAGAAGGAGTAAGTTTTCTAGGATACTTTGGCTGAGGTACCCTTGGTTATTTTACGTGCCCTATTGGAATATGTAATAGTACTCCCATTTATCTCATAGGTTAATGAGTTATGATTTATCTTAATATTATTTTATTCATCATGTTTTTTTATTACATTATTACTATGTAATAATGTATATATTCTAAAGTGTTATCTGTTTTTTAAGTTTATTATATTTTATTCTTCATTCTTAATTGTGTAATAATGTCTCTTTCATACATATTTTTATTAATTAATTAATTTTTATTATGTTGTTCTACTCAGGTTGTCTCTGAATCACATATACCTCATCATTATTAAATAATCAGATTCTAAATGTAAAACTACCCCTAGTCACTCACTCAAAGTACCCCTGATTTCCCTTTGGTTCAGTAGTTATTAGCATTCTTAGAACATTACCTCTTATAACCACATGACTTGACCAATACTACAGCCCCATAGGATATTATACAAGGTATTGATTTATAAATAAACAGCATATACATACAACATTGATAATACATACTTTCCTTCAGTTCATACCTTCTTGCGTCTAAATTTGTAAAGCACCATCATTCATATTATATAACCACTTCTTCTTCCATTACTATCCTCTTTGGTTACTAGTCACATTACATTCTTTATATAAATAGTTACTAATTACATTGGCTCATCTCTCTTACTCTTTCACTACACTCTTTTGGTTCTATACCTCTGAAAACATTTCCCCTTTCTCTTTACTTCCAGGATAAGTCATCTTGTGCAATTTTTCTCACGCTCTGTGATGCCAAGGACTGGTATCCTTCTAGCTACACAAGGTGCAAGGCAAAAAACAATATAGAATAAGGGTATTTTGGGTGATTTTTAATATTTTTTTTATCAATATGAAAGATATTCAAGATTTTTAGGAGGGGCCTGCAAGCAGGGGTGGTTTAGTTCCCTACAAAGGTTATTTAAGACCTTAATAAACTGGGGCCTGCAAGAAGGGGTGGTTTAGATCCCAGTGGTAATAGTGGCTGAAAAGGGCCACAACTCCTGAAAGAAAAAGACTTACTGTAGGCTTTAAGGGGAGGCGTGGGGACTTTTCAGAGGGACACTGGACAGCTTGAAGCGGTTGGAAAGGTGAGTTGGACAGCTGGACAGAGTGGGAGTTGAGAGAAAGAGGCTTTAAGTCTTGAGGACTGATTTACTGGGCAGGACACTAGTATGCTGGACTGGTGGAATGCTGGTTGTAAATATGATAAAGCTGGGGAATCAAAATACAGTGGGAAGAAAGGTCCTCTTAAATGCCTTTCTGAACCCCTGATGGCAAAACACCAAGTGTTATTTTGGCTATGGGAACACTACAAGGAAGGAGTTATCCTCAGTAGAAATAAATGATGTAATTTATCAAAGTATTACATGTACAGGCTGTCAATGATCAATACAGCCTGTCAATCATCTAATGACATCATCTGAGGGCGCTTCAAGAGCTCTTAGTTTCATTTACAACATGTATTGATCATTTTATCAACAAATAATTAAAACAAATAATCAAATTACAGTACAGAAGCTTATTTGTAATTAATTTGGTTATTTCATATGTAAAGTTCTATACCATGAGATTTTTTTTCATCCTTGCATGATGGGCGCTTTTACAGCTCTCCATTCAATTATTTGACAAGCAAACATCCTGGGAAAAGTGTCAGCATTTGTTATTTTCCCGTGATTAAAGGAGCTTGTCATTTATTTTAACTGTACAAGTTCCTTTAGGCTTGTTTGAAGTATTCTACTGTTTTCCTTCTCCCCCGTTTTGTGTCTATCATTTATTATGATATTAGTTAACTTATACAGTATGGATTTCTGGAAGTTAATAATAATACAAAGACTATAAAACAGTGTGATATGTTTGTCAAATGTTATTTAATATTTTATTTATGTGTTTAAAGGATAATTACATAGTTTATTTAAGTAATTATCCCGTATGTTAAGGACTTCTACTTACTAGAATACTCTCATATTACATATGTTTATACCTAGTAAGTATTTTTAGCTCTTAGTAGGAGTATTCTTTAAGTTAATTTTATTATTAGAAGGAGTAAGTTTTCTAGGATAATTTGGCTGAGAGACCCTAGGTTATTTTACTTGCTCTTTCAGAATATGAAATAATATTTTCACGTATCTCAAATTTTAATGAGCTATTACTTATTTTATTATTAATTTCGTTATTATATTTGTTTATTATATTTGTTTTTTACAATATCACTGCGTAATAATGTTTATATCCTAAAATTTTATCTGTTTTTTATGTGTATTACAATTTATGTTACATTATTACTTGTGTAATAATGTCTCTTACATATGTATTTTTATTAATTAATTTATTATTATTGTTATTGTTCTAGTCAGGTTGTCTCTGAACTATTAGCAAGCTGAAAGTAGGTCTCCACTTAGCTATATGTACCATATATGATGCATGCACCCCCCCTTACCCAAGTTTTTTTTTTACATTTACCTTTACCTTTAAACGTTTTACATTTGCCTTTGCATCAACATTTACACAAATAACAATCATAACACACACCCCATACTGTTTGTCAGTGTGTTTCTCACTACTCTTAAGGTCCCTGCCTCAGATTGATTAAACAAACTAAGTTCCCATTAGTAGCAGCAGTCTAAGGATTAGTAGAAATATAGCCACCCCTTGTTTTCTTTCTTTTTCTTATTGAAACGCTTTCCCCTCAGCATTAGTCAAGACGGGCTGCCTCATCAGTACCTGTAGTTTCAACATCTTCTACTTACTAGATTTGTTGTCTATTTCCCCTTCAAGCTCTTTCCTTATCCTTTAGGAGTTCCTCAACGGTCCAGCCAGAAACTAGCCAAAGAGCCACAGGACCAATCATCCAGGTCAACCATCCCCATCCCAACCCGCGGCCCTAAAATTGCATGCCCGGACAAGTAAGATGGTGATTTGGGGCAAAAGGAGAGATGTTTTCCTGCCAAGTGGCAATTTACATGTACTTCAACAGCGCCATGCTCCCCAATGATAAGAAAAAGCTGTTTTTTGCCGCATCCTACCTTACCAGACCCGCTGCCGTGTGGTCCGCTCTGTAAATTAACCTAGTCAGGGAAGGGGCAAACTTCTGATACAACGGGTGGACAACAGACTTTGAGGCAATGTGCTTTGACTCCAAACATAAGGGAATGGTGGAACAGGTGTTTCCAACAGTACATAAAAACCAGTTCAGTGGCAGAGCCCACCCACACATTCCTCACTAATAGAATTAAGTCGTTATATTTCTAAGAACCAAAAACCAGACTGGAAAGAATAAAAAGATTAGAACAATAATAACAATAAAGAGAATTAAGAATGAGTCATACCACTTTGACAAATAGTATATATTAATATGTTATGAAGGAGATTTTTAGGAAAGGACGATGTTTGATAGTATAATGGACGAGCTAAAGAGATAAATAAAATGTGAGTTCAGTCTGAGGAATCACGCAACTAGAATAAAAGAGAGAAAGAAATAACAAGAACCAACATCGAAGAAGAAAGTTGATAAGACTTCAATAAAGGTTGTATTCAGTGACGTCGAAGGAAGTCAAGGTTGAAGTCGAAATAGGATGTGGATAAGATGTGAATTAGAGAGAGATGAATAGATAGAGAGATAATGTATAGATAGGGAGTTAAGGAGATAAGAGTAGATGAGTAGATGATTAGGATAAGAGTAGTCAAGTTGAGAGAATAGATAGTAATTGGGAGTGTAAGAATGGTAAAGGATGGAGGAATGGATTCAGGGAAAGAGGATAGAATAGATAGGAAGGAAGATGGAAAAGATGGAGTGAAATAGAAGGACTGGTATGAAATGAACAGAATGATTAATGAAGCTGAGTTACTGTGTTCCTGATGAGGGCTTAAGCACACGGAATTCCGTGTAACCGTGTAAAGAGATCACATATTTTTAACACTCACTCATGCCACTGCCACCAGATGGGAGGTTCCAACCCTCATCAGCCAACTGACAAGGTCTGGAACAGGACATCTGGATGGCACTGGTACTGGCCCATACCACCTTCATCACCGTCAAAAAGGGCCCTGGAGCTCACCTTGGAGATGCACAGAGTGGAGGCAACACAGGATTGGCAAAGACCACTTGGACATTACGGGCCAGTTTTCTGACAACAAGAAAGCCTGCATGATCCGGGAGGGCATTTTTTCCTTTTGCAGGAAGCATGGGCATATTTCCCGCAAGTTTCCAGCCAAGAAGGGCAAAGGGCAACAACCCGCCTTAGTGTCCGCACTCAAGGCCCTGATCTGCCAGCTGACCAGTGGATTTACAAAGCTTGAAGTGGGAGGAAAGACAGATAGGGCCAATAAGGACAGGCTAAAAACTCAACAAATGTAGATTCTTGGGAATCAAGGTTGTGCACTTCCCTATCACATTGGGGTTGTCATATAGTATTGGTTCTAGTCAGAAATTTTACATGAATGAAATTTATTGCTGGTGTTTTCTTTCTTGCACCATCACAACTCCCAGAGCCACGCCCAAAAAACATTATCCCCCCCCCATCCTTCCTCATTGATTCCGGAGCAACGTGTTGTGGTAGACATTTCTTTTCTGGAGGGAAAAGTTAAATCTTTTTGTTCACATATATATTTACAACACCCCACTATCTTTTTCACCACAGTCATTCCATTTTACATACACATTTACAGTTTGTGTGCTGTATAAAGGGTATATACCTAGATTACACATGCATTGCTGTATAAATGAGGCTGTGTAGCAACCACAAGACACATACAGCCTGCTGCATAGTAACCATTGAGGCAGTGCAAGCCACTCAAGCAGACTACACAGCAATACAAAAAGCTGTGAAGGTCAGTTTAGATACATACATAGAAACCAGAAGGCTGTGTAAGCCACACTTGTAACTAGATGACTAGCTACAATTTCTCATTACTACACTGTCACCCTGTATGCAGCTGTATTCTGCACAGCATTGCAGCAAAAATTCCTCATTTTCAAAAGCACACTAGCTAAAAAAACCTCATTTAACTAGAACACCAGCATAAATGCCTCACATTTTACTATATAAGGAGGGGCTATCCCTTCCTCTTCCCCCTCTCATCACATCACATCATCAGACCAGTCCCCCCCCCATCTGATCACAAATAATTACTAGAATTTAAACTCTCCGCCACTTATTGAATACTAAAACTTAGCAATACACATCTAAAATTCACACTCAATCCACTTTATGAACTTGTGCTATAAATATTAAACTAAACTAAGACCACCGTCTTCTTCTTCCAGCCAAGCTGGGGTTGTTGTTAATTTTTTGCTTTCAGAGAGGCAGGGTTTTCCCCCATCAATACTTCTCCAAATTCAGCCAAAAGAGCTGAAAACCACTTTTGGAGTCTCACACCATGACATTCTGCGCGAGTCCTATGCATCCCAATGGGGACTGCTTAGCACCGCTTTGGTATTCCAAATCCTGTTTCAAGTATCATTCAGCTTAAAATTATTACATCAACTTCCAGGAGGTATAATATGAACAATATGATTGCAGAATTGGAATATGGGGTAAATTTAATAGTCACCCATTTATGTCTTAAAGTTTGCATGGCTAAATCAAAAGATATATAGTTACAAAGAATTATAGTGAATAATAAGTACATAGTATATGTATAGAAGTAGTATAAATTTGAGTGTCTGGTCACAAGACAAAGCACATGCTCTGTGGCACAGCCTGATTACATCACATCACCAGCATAAATACCTCAATTTATGCACTCCCTGCATGAAGCAGTGCAGGTTTAGATAACAACACCAGCATAAATAGCTCAATTTATTCAATCCTTGCATAAAGCCAGTGTAAAACAAGAAACCCCACCAGCATGAATTCCTCAATCAGATGTTACACCAGCAAAAGTCCCTCATATTTTGCTATATAAGGAGGCAGGGATAGAGGAAAATGTGAATCCCACTCCCCACCATCCATCTGCCAAACTAAATAAAAGCACTGATCCATATAGTAGTGTGATCTTAATCAGGTGACCCATGACAAAAATCTTTCACATCAGTTTGAAATACACAAATAAATCAAAGGAGAAATTTTTTTCTCTTTCAACTAAAGTTTAAGGAAGAGGATAAAACACTTTGAATACTTCACATTATACCAAAACATCTTTCTACTCATTTTTTATTAGACTGCATATAAAAAGAAAAAAATAAATAAGCAAACAAATCTTACACATATAAATACTGTTCCTGATCAATTCCAAAAGCTTTTATTCCATTTACCACAGCTTTTTGTAACAATAAATCCACCATCTACTTCCCTCATTCCTTCATCAAGCTCATTGATGATTATTTGTAGTTGAAATTAGATCTTTTTCTGATAAGAGATTTAGTTCTCTTAAAGAAAACAAAAAGATATTTATCAGCCACAAAAATAGATACAACTGTTTTGTTAACTCTTGTAGTGAATAGAGGTGTCAGCCTTAGAGTCAGTGCAGCTGACCTAAAGTCTGCCTTTATCACTCATTATCTTAATCTCAGTCCCAAATGCATTATATCTTTTTACCCTGAGGTTTAAACCTTGTTTTGACTTCAAATTCTGTTTCCTCATGAAATTTTGACCATAGTGTTCACTGAACTCTTTGTAATTGCTCAACTCCTTCATAGAGTAATTAAATAAATAATTCTATGCCACAACTGGTTGAGCAAGTGAAACAACCCCAGCCAACCACATCTACATGTAAGATTACATAATCAAACCTTGAAAATTTTCGAAGTTGGTGTATCCTCCATTGCAGGGAGGATACACAACCTCAAGACACCCAGAACCACCAACTCAGACATCCAAGGATTCAGCAAGTTACAGCTCACCACTCTAACCAACAAAAGGCCTCTTTCACCCAGTACTTAAGTATTGTCAGTCAGTCCCCTTTTTGAACCTTGTTTCTCTGACAGTAGTCCTTCTCTGTCTTCCCCTTATCCTTCCCCTCTTCCCTTTTCCTTCCTCCATAAATCAAGAGATCAGATCACTTCATCAGCAGGTTACCCTTCTAGAACCTTGACTACAAGTCTAAAAATCAGGGCACATTAGTTTACTAATTCTGTTGTCCCTCCACTGTTTCCTTAGTGTGTGAGGAGGCTGTTGCATTTCTAAAGACTCTGGCACAGCTTAGCCAACTTTTCCAGGTTGAGCTCATTGATCTTATAAGAGCACTCTAAACAAACAAACAATCAATAACAGATCAATAAATTCCCTTCCCCTTTCCTCTTCTCTTTTCCTCTACTAGTTGTATCCCATATCTTTGAAATACAACCAGTAGTGCCCCCCCAATCCTTGTGTCCTGTTTTCACTTTAGAGACCCAGGCTCACAAGAGGGGCAGGTCTTTCAAACCACCCTTAACAGTTGTAATAGATTCATACATACCTGAAATACTATAAATGCTATTTCCCCCTCACAGAACTACACCCATCCCAAAAGTAGTTCTCACACCGCATCCGCTTCAGGGCAGACTGTCTTTGGATTTGACGGTTCCGCAAGCAAGGCAACCAATGAAATTACCCCCACCCTAAACAATGAACCCCACCTGTCCCAAGTCATCATCCCCCAACTAAAAGAATTTTATGATGGGATCCTAGGGATGATTTCAATCCGTTGTTAGCCACCAAGATACTACGTGTACTATTTACCATATAACACTTGAAACTGAAAGGTTGAATAAAAAATAATTATTTGTTTTTTATTTATTTATTTTATTTTATTATCTTTTTAACTTGAAATTCTGAACAGAACAAAAATTAGACTGAACCAGCAAAGTGTATAGCAGTCTAACAGATAAGAAAAGGCTTAGAAATATCTGAATTGAACAGAAGGCTCTGAGTTCAAGCCACACTCATGACAATATTCAAAATTAAACCTTATTAAAAGTATATTGAAATATATGTGTTGTTATCAAATATAAAGGAGATTTAATTCAAGAAAATTCTTGGAAAATCAATTTTTGAACACGCAATAAATGGATAAAGAACTATTCATTGGTATAGATTTTTCCATGAAAATCCTGGAAAATCCCAGCTTAACCCACATTAATCCATACTATAAGATTACATGTATATTTATGTAAATATTTATGTAGTATGTATATTTATATGATTAATACATGTGATTTCACTTCAATTTTCCTTCAGGGCAAGCGCTTCATCAAGAACAAACCCCCAGGAAGTTTATTCACATGTATATCTTTGTGAAATAAATTAATTAAGCTGAAATAAATATCACACTATTTTTAAACAATGTGAAACACTTATGGTATCACTTTAATTAGAAATGAAACCGTTTTTCACACCTAATCAAGAACAAGTTGATCACTTCCCCCTGGTTATCTTCCTCTGATCACCACTCTCAAAAGAACTTGACAGTCTGATCTGTTTATTATTTAAGGAGGGGTTTTCTTCACTAAATTGAAGATAACCTCCCCCATCAATTTTAACTCACACATAGATAGCTTATTCTAAGCTACCAAGGCCCTTGCCTTCTCCTGTAAGTAAGGAGGACTGGCCTTTTTCCTTATAACTGTCTCTTATAGTTATAATTCCTCAAATTCCCCCAATTAAATTAATACTACTTAATTGTATTTGAAGAACCATGTATCAATCTGGTCACCCCTTCTGTGGATCTTTCTCCACATCAGAAGCTTGTTAGCAGAGTCAGAACTTGTTTATTTTTGTTACTTAGTATTTTTTAACATTCAAGTAAATATTGACACAGATATTTATCTTTGTTCCACTTTCAAAGTGTCAGGTCTTTTTTTATTCTTCTCTGTAAACACCACATTAGTTGGAATAGATTACAGATTGTTTACATCCGCTGACATGGAGACCAAATTGACTGGACAAACTGTCCCCTGTGGACCCCCAACATTGCAGCCGCTTTGGCAGTTTTTCTGATTCTGAAAAAAACCCTGAGTGGTAAACCGGGGCATGCCAGGGAAATTGACAAGGGGGTGTGTGCTGTTAGCACAATAATTCCCCAGCAATGTGAGTTTGATAGTTTATCCCCAATCATGACCCCTGAAACAGCCGGCAAGCTTGTCCTCATAGCGCTGAGAGACCCACGTGGAACCCCAAAACCCTACACTCCCACCAACTACCCAAAAAAATCCTTGCTACTGCAGAGGCAGTATTGTCTGTTCCACCAATAACCCCGCAGATGGTCAACAGGCCCATGGGGAAAGCTTGGATCAGTGACAAGGGGGTGTGTGCTTCTAGCACAATAACTCCCCTGCAATGTGAGTTTGAAAACTCAATTTCAGTCGTGACTCCCATGACAGCTGGGAAACTTTTACACCCTGTAGATAACACCATCAACTCTGCACAAGAACATGAGACCCTAAATCCCAACTGGCTGATTAATGAAATAGTTGCTACTGCTAAGGCAGTATTTTCCTTTCCACCAACATCCCTGCAGAGGGTCAACAGGCCCATGAGGAAAGCTAGGAACAGTGAAAAAGGGTTGTGAACTTCTAGCGCAATAGAACCCCGGCAATGTGAGTAAAATAGATCTTCTGCATATTTAATTCCCAAAACAGATGGACAGCCTCTTTTTCAGCTGTCTGAACTCTAATCCACTTGTTGTGCCATGTACAGTAAGGACTAAAAGAATAATTTTACACTGAATAGTGTAATAAAGCAAGTACTAATAAAAATAATAAATTAAGTGTTATAAAAACATTAAGTATCACAAAAGAACAGGTTATTACCCTGCTGCCAAAACTTCTGTTAATGGAATAAATCCTCAGAAGGGCTAACCATATTGATACACGTTTCTTCCAATCAAATTAAAGGGGATTTAATTGATTGGGGGGGACTTGTTGAAGAATTTTAACTATAAGATAGTATATAATAATAAAGGCCAGTCCTCCTTACTTACAGGAGAAGGTGAGCGCCTTTGTGGCTTATAATAAGTTATCTAGTGTATGTTAAAATTGATGGGGGAGGATGTCTTCAATTTGGTGAAGAAACCTCCTCCTTAAATAATAAAAATTTTGTATTAATCCCTCTGTAATTTATTTGACAGTGGGGATTGGGGAAATGTTAATTTTGACAGGTGAATCTGATCAGCCTGTTTGTGGTAAACAGTGAAACATGGTGTCATTTTTAATTAAAATGATGCCATATTTATTTCACATTAATTAAATTAATTTAATGTTTATTTTTCTTAATTAAACTAAATAATTTTTAATCACATGTACATGTAACTTCCTTTGGGGTTAGTTCTTGGAAAAGCGCTTTCTCTGGAGAGTTAAACATGTGGGAATAAATTTATAATTCATTATTGCATAATTGATAATTCATTATTGCATAATTGATACACTTTACATAAAAATTTACCTTTATTTATGTATAATTTTATACTATAAATTACCATGTGTTAATCTTAGAGCTTCCGGAATTTTCAAGAAGAAAACTATGCCAATAAATGGTTCTTTATCCATTTATTGCATGTTTGAAAATTAATTTTCCAAAGATTTTCATTAATTAAATTATAACTTAAGTTTGTTAAAAAAAATAGATATAATCTTTAATAAATGTTTTTATTCAATGTGGTCATGAGTGTGGCTTGAACTCAGGTCCTTATGTTTATAGCAGTTATTACTAAGGCAGTCTGTAACTGTTAGACTATTTTACAATTTGAAACAATGACACAGTCTAACTTCTGTTTTGTTCAAGACTGTCAATGTAATAAAATATAATAATAAAAAATAAAGAATAATTATAATTATTCAAGCTTGCAGTTTCAAGTATTACATGTTACATACTACATGTAATATCTTGGTGGCTGAAACTCTTTCCCTAGGATAAACCCCAACAGTGATTGGAGCACCCAAAACATTGTGTTTGACCTTGGCCCAATTGGGAGCAAAAGGAAAAGCCACGGCTGTGGTACAGACTCCAGAGAAATTGGTTCCAGCGTGCTATCATAGCCAAATTGACACGTTCTGGAAATCAAGTGCCATCAGGCTCCCCCTGCCAAGGATGTATGATTTCCCTGTGGCCCTGATCCCAGGATCCTGGGATCAGTCATGCACAATATCATTTTACCAAAGTAAAAATAGCTGTCAAATTGCTGCTCCAGGTAGAAAAATAGACATATTCAGCCCTAGTGTCAATTCTCAGTCTGCTGGTCAGTCTGCCGTCTGTGAGTCTGCATGCTCAGTCCGCTCAGTCTTTAATTTCATTTTCTTCTTCTTTGAACAGTCTCACATTGAATGCAAAACTGTTACACCTGGTCACCACAGTGAGTCACTGATGCTCAGTCTGCCAGTCCATCTCATGTTTCTTTGTGGATTACTGCAAATCTGCTACTCTCATAAAGATATTTTATTTGTCTTTAAGAATGACCCCAGTCACAGATGCTCAGTTATGCCTCTCTCTCTTCTTCTTTTCTTCCTTTTCATTTCTCTTCTTGATTTCTTCCATAGATATTTAATCTGAATTTTCTTTATTTCAATCTGGAGTTAATTCAATGTCATAGCCTTTGTTTGATATTTTTATTTACTTTCCTTCTCTCTCAATAATCATGCTTGGGGGTCACAGAATCTGTCACAGCCATCTCACTGCTCTCAGCCGTCTAGGCCTGCTCAATCTGCTCAGTCTGCTCAGCCAGTAAGTTTTTTTAATAACGGTCTGCTCAGTATTCTCAGCCCTTAAGTCCAATTTTTTCTTGTTTGAACCAGCCATGTCACTTCTCTTTTAGCTGCTCAGTCTGTGAGGCTGTACAGTCTGCTCAGTCTGCTCAGCCTGCCAGTAATTTTTTCTTCTTCTTTCAACGGTTCCACATTGAATGTGACGCCATGGCATCCAGGTAACTATGGTGAGTCACTTGTGCTCAGGCTGCTCAGCTTACTTTATTTCACTATTCTTTTATCAGATTCAGTTAATCTGCTACTCAGTCTGTCCAGTCAGGTAGGTGATTTTTTCCATTTCAGAATGCTCTATTTTCTCCTTGTTTTCTTCCTTTCCTCATCACCCTTTTTTAAATCTAACTTAGAATTTAGTTTTTCTTTCTTCTCACAGGTTCCTGTGTTTTTTTCTTGCACATAGTTACACATTTAAATGTATCAATTATTTTTATCCTTCAATTCCACCACTCCTTATAACAGAAAATTTTCATAACAGACAAATTTGCACTGTGTTGTGACTTTCAAATCTTGATTCTTTTTGCGGACTCTGCAGTCTGATTTGATTTGGAAACTCAAATAAATTCAGCCAAGTGTCTCAATTTTTTTTTAAAACAGATAGTAGAATAACAGGAGGCCAGTATAAAAAAAACTTTAGACATCCTGGATGGGACTACAGGAGATATTTCAAGAGGATTCTAAACATGATGATCATCCAATGGATAAGTCAAGTAGACAATGGTCCAAGTAAATTGGTTGTCAACTCTAGGTTCAAAGAAGCCAATGCGACCTTATCCAGCATCACCATTTTCAAGTGCAGAAATCACAATCATTGTCATGAGCCATATCGCGGGCCCGCCCGCACCAGAGCCCACACCACATGTAGATAGTCTATCATGTACAGGTCACAGACAGGCCACTATATAGTCTGTCGAGACAAGGATCCACGTCCCTTACTCATCCTGCAATCTACATTATAGGTTCCCAAAACCTCAGAAAACCCAGAACCCCAGTGCCTTCCTCTCCCCAGATCGGACCATAACATATTGCAGGATCTAAAACTACGGAGAAAAAGGGAAGAAACCCAAACAAACCTGACAAACAGATAACCGAAGCAACTCCAACCTCATCCGCACCCAAAAGATGGATGACATGGAGCAACTCCGACAACAGCTTGAGGAGATTACTCAAGCAAGAGAAAATGAACAATCCGCTGGAAAGCGGCCAAAGCACAACAGGACCAACCATCCCGACCAACCATCCCCACCCCACTCTGCATACCAAAGATCACATGTCCCAACAAGTTTGATGGTGAGCGCGGGACAAAGGCAGAAACGTTTGCCCAACAAGTGGTGATTTACACATCTATCAACAGCTCCATGTTCCCAGACTAAAGGAAAAAGCTGTTATTTGCCGCGTCCTACCTTACCGGACCCGCCGCCGTGTGGTCTGCCCCGTACATTGACCTAGTCACGGAAGGCCGGGTGGACAAAAGACTTTGGAGCAATGTATTCTGACTCCGAGAAGAAAGGAAAGGGGGAATGTGACTTACAAGCACTACAACAGACAAGGACAGTGGCCAACTACACCCACACATTCCTCACCCATGCCACCGCCAACGGATAGGAGGTCCCGACCCTCATCAGCCAATACCGACAGGGACTAAAATGGGACATTTGGACTGCACAGGTATTGGCCCGCACCACCTTCACTACCGTCAATGAGGCAGCGAGTCTGGCCATGGAGCTTGACTCTGAGTTGCACGGAGAAGAGGCAACCACTGGATTGGCAAAGACCCAGCCAGACCCCAACACCATGGACACATCTGTGATCACCGGACAACTGTCCAAAGACAAGAAGGTCCGCATGATGCGGGAGGGCCTTTGCTTCTGCTGCGGGACGCTTGGAAATACTTCCCAGGAGTGTCCAAACAAGAAGGGGAAAGGACAGACGCCCGCCTCAGTCTCCGCACTCAAAGACCAGATCCAACAGCTAGCCAATTGATTGGTGATGCTTAGAGCAGAAGGACAGGTGAATAATACCAGCAAGGGACGGGCTGACAAGTCAAAAAATGGAGATGCTTGGGAATGAAGGTTGTGCCTTTCCTGAGTGTAGCGGAGTTGTCATGTAGTATTGGTGCTAGTTAGACATTACATGTAAATGAAATTGATCCGTGATGTTTTCTTTGATGCACCATCACAACTCCCAGAGCCAAACCCCAACAAATTCTACCCCTCCCTATTGTTTCTCATTGACTATGGAGAAACCCACAACGTTTTGAGCAAGTCGTACACATACTGATGGGGACTTCTTGAGGCAGCATCGGCCTCAAAACGGACCGTCTTTGGATTTGACGGGTCCGCAAGCAGAGCGACCCATGAGATTGATCTAATCCTGAACAATCAACCCCGCCCATCCCAATTCATCATTACGAGACTAAAAGACTTGTATGATGGGATCCTAGGAATGCCCTGGATCCGCCGGTATGGACACCAAATCAATTGGACAAGCCGTACCCTATGGACCCCCAACATTGCGGCCGCTTCCGCGGTTGTGTCTATTCCAAAAAAAACCCCAACTGGCAAACCGGGGAAAGCTAGGAAAATAGACAAGGGGGTGTGTGTTTTGAGCACAATAACGCCCCTGAAATGTGAGTTTGATATCCCAATCTTTGTCAAGATCTCAAGTCCAACAGTGCGCGAAAGCGCGCAAAAGGGAATAACCCTAACCCACATAGTGAGCATGGTCAGTGACCGCTCCATTTTAGACCTTGCATATATGCATGTGTTCCCAATGTCAGGTTCCAGCGAGCGCTGACCTTGAAACCTTTAATCCAGGACGAACCATTTGAACATCGACGAAGAGACCCATCCGGATAAGCGAAGCGTACTACCAACCAGGTAAGTAACGCTAGTCCAGACGTTTGAGTACAAGAATAATACTAACCTTTGTTTCCACCATTGATCAATATTAATCTCAGTACCTACGATTCACCAGGCCCACTCGGCTCCAGCCTCAGGAAAAGGATTACTCACTCCGACAGCAAAGGTGAGTAAATACTTACTGCAGAGCACAGCTATAGCAGAATCGAGCTGTAGACCTCTGACTAACGTTTAGGATTGTTTTGAGACCCAAACTCCCAGAAGAGTCTAGCCGATTGCTTCACAAACCCACTATCTCATCTTCCACCATATTAGAGCAGACAACGACTCGCTCTTAGGTAAAGAGCTTCTTTCACTATATCATTACTATTTGTTTCTGCTACTGCTTCAGCTTTGTTCTCTCTCTTATCTATCAGACTTGTTCTCACAGTAGTCTAACACAGAAATACATCTCTTAGTATTTGCTATTCTTACAGATTTACAGTCTTGAACGACAGAACTTGCAAACACCTCAGTAGCACTAAGAGAGACTCGATATGTCAAACAGAAACCCCCGTTCCAATCCTCAGATTGCACCTCCTGTTTCCAACACCAACACCTCCAACACCTCCAACAGCAATGAACGTGACCATATCAAATGTCCTACGTTCACTGGATACAACTTTCCTATCTGGCAACAAAAGGTTAAGACTTACCTTTCGGTAAAAGGCCTTCTCAAGTGTATCGAGGAACCTATGGACAAAGATGCTCCTGCGGAAATCGCCCAAGAATACGCTCAAGCGGCCCATATCCTTGGCGGCCACGTTGCTGATGACGTCTACAATCACGTCACGTCATTACGGACGAAAACATCTTGGATGCTTTTGAAATCTGGAACGAGCTTCGAACTGAATACACTTCCTCCTCCATCATGGCCATCTACCATGTTTGGTGTAAGTGGGAGAAAATCCAGTATAACAACGACATTGCTAGGTATATCACTCAACTCAAAGCAGTCTTATCCGAATTCGCTGCAATGGGACTTGAAATACCACCTACCATTCTCAGCTGTGCCATCATCTCGCAAATATCAAAGAAACGCCCCGCCCTCATGGAGTCCTTGATCAGCAATACCGATCTCCTATCGAAGCCAAAGCTTATAATTGCCAAGCTCAGGGATATTGCTCTCCACGAAGCTACGTTGGCCTCAAGCAATTGTTTTCACTCAGCTAACTCCGATGGACTGACTGCTTTGAACACCAACTTTGCGGCTAATCGCAACCCAAGAGGTTCCGTGCAGCAAAAGCGTTGCTATGCTCCCTGTCACAATGGTGTCCACAATCCTGAGGCAACCCATTCCAAGGCCAATTGTTGGACCCTTCACCCGGAATTGTACAAGAAATCTAGAACCCCAGCTGCGAACTTCAACACCACTGCAGTGGAAGAAGAACAAGCTCCAAGCTCTCTAGCTAGAACAGCTTTCAGCTACATCACCGAAGCCACTGACTCTGCAATCTGGGCTAATTTTGTTCTGGATTCAGGAGGTAGTCACCACCTGCTCAATTCGATCGACGCCTTCACAACACTGCCAGCATAATTGCCTAGGTTGAGTTCATCCAAGTTAAACTAGGATGCAACCAACCAATTTAAAGTAGGTTGACCTCAACCAATGAAATATAAAACCAAGGGGGGTCCCTTGGGTTTATATTTCATCAGTTGATATCAACCAAGTTTAAATTGGTTGAGTGCATCCCAGTTTAACTGGGATGACTTCATCCTAGGTAAATATGTTGGCAGTGCAAGCACTACCCCGGTGCGAATGAGTATCACCACTGGTAACAACAAGGATCAGCACAAACTTTTTGCTGTTGCTCGCGGTGATGCCTCTCTTTGTTTTGACAATGGAACAACCCTATTACTGAAAGACACCCTTTTTGTCCCGAAGTTGACACATAACCTGGTGTCTTTTTTCCAAATCATCAATGAATCTGCTACAATCACCACTGTTCGGGATGGACTCGAGTTGAAAATTGACCGCCAACATATACTTGAAATTGACACCTCCAACCTGATCTTTGAGATTGTCGGCTTGCAAGGTCCCACAGTACCGCACACTGCTCTTACGACCTGTGCTGGTAATCACTCTACCCTAAGCAATTATGCTACGTGGCATCGCCGTCTTGGCCATGCGTGCAAGAAGAGAATCAAAGCCGTGGTAAAAAGGACTTTTCCAAACGAGGTCAGCAAGGCATGCGAAGCTTGCATGAAAGGAAAAGTCAATTGACTGCCATTTTTGAGCCATTTCAAATCAGCCAACTTTCCCTTGCAAGCTGTACATGCAGATCTAGTTGGTCCAATCTTGCCTCCAACTAACAGTGGCACTCGTTACTTCCTCACGTTAATCAATCAGTATTCAGGACACATTCACACTGAAATCTTGAAAAGCAAGAGGGATGCGACGAAAGCAATACTTGACTATAAAACCTTCTTTGAAAACCAGACTGGTCATTTTCTGAAGAAGCTCATCACCGATGGCGGTGGTGAATTTGTCAACAAGACTCTTAGCGCACAACTGAGGGAGGATGGAGTGCAGCACAACGTGTCGCCTCCATACACTCCGCAGCACAACGGTTTTGCGGAGAGAGCCAACAGGACAATCATTGAGATGACCAGGACCCTGCTGATGCAGGCAAATGCCGCGCCTGAGTGGTGGGGGGAGGCAGTCAAGACGGCTACTGCAACGACCAATTGCCTTCCGTTGTTATCCAAGAGCAGGTCATCGCCAATTGAACTGATGTTCAAGATCAAACCGAATCCCTTATTCCTATGACTGTTTGGGTGCAAAGCATGGCTTGTCAAACCAAAAGCAAATCGTGAAGACAAATTCTCTTCAATCGTGTGGGAAGGCGTTCTTCTTGGATACAACAATGACTTCTTGTCCTATTGGGTACTTCAAACGGAATCAAAGACGATCGTCACCACTAAGCACGCACACTTTGACGAAGCAACTTTCCCCGTCTGTCCCGCTTTGTTGAAGACCATGGGAGCTCATGACTTGAATAAGCTACCTTTGTTCTCTAATGACGAGCCTCTTCCTTTCTCCGATCTTAAAGATCTTGAATCCAAGATCAGAACAAGGCCACTCAACTCCACCCAAGAAGACAATGACGAAGAGGAATCTGAGATCAACCGTATCTTGGGGGAAATCTTTCCAGGTCCACGACTAGAAGTGGATGTGGAAGAGAAAGATCAGATGACTCTAGAAAGAGACCTTGTAGAAAACCCTGAATCCAATCTGTCCTTGCCACCTCAACCTAGACGCTTAACGGTGATAGTGCCAAGACACCCAACCATTAGACAAAGTGAAATCGACCCCTTGAACATCATGAACTACAAAAGGAGGCAGCTATTTCACACCACCGCAATGGTAGAACCCAAAAACCATAAGCAAGCTATGGCCTCCTCAGAAGCCTCGATGTGGAAGGAAGCTGAATTGAAAGAAGTGGTAAACATGCAACTTCATGAAGTGTGGATTCTACAACCCCGATGCGAATTGGATGCCCCAATTCCTGCCACCTGGGCATATTGCAAAAAGCTTGGTGCAGACAACCAGGTAGTTGAATTCAAAGCCGGAATATGCGCTCAAGGCTTTTGGGAAACTTACGGGATCAACTTTGAAGCACGGTATGCTCCTACTGGAAGACCGAGCTCGTTGAGACTCCTACTTTCTCATGCAGTGAATCATGGACTCAAAATTCATCAACTGGACGTACAGAGCGCTTTCCTAACCTGCCCTCTAGAAGATGAAGCTACCTTAATCCCTCCTCCCGGCCTTGAATGCTCTCCGAACTCAGTCCTGGAACTGAAGAAAGCAATATACGGACTAAGACAAGCTCCGCTTCTCTGGTACAATCGCTTGGCCGGCTATCTCAAGAAGATCAGATTTCAAATCTTGGTGGCGGACCCCTGTGTTTTTTATCGAGTCAACACAGCGGGTAGGGCGAATGTGCATGTTTTTGCGCATGTGGACGACTTAGTTATCATCAGCAACAACCCAGAAGATTTCAAAGCAGAGATGGAAGCAGAGTTTAGGATCAAGTACATGGGGGAAGCCCAGTTCTTGCTTGGAATGAACCTCAATTGAGCAGGGGACTCTTTGCGCATCGATCAATCTCAGTTCATCCAACGCAAGCTGGAAGAATTTGGCTTTGACAAGCTCCACCCGGCGTCGTGTCCTCTCAATCCAAAGGCCTACCTGAGAAAGGCAACTCCAGAGGAAATTCTCGCTATCCAACAAACAGGCATCAACTACAGGGCTCTAGTTGGCTCCCTTAACTACCTCAGCGTCCTAACTCGACCAGACATAGCATATGCTGTCAGCACGCTGTTGCAATTCCTGGAGAACCCAGGTATGCTTCACTACCAAGCGGCGACTCAGGTATACAGGTATCTAGCGGGAACAACAACACTCGGTTTAGTCTACAAGCGCAACAGCAATGCTATGCTGAACGTCTACGTCGACGCTGAGTGGGGCAACTGCCCAGACACTCGCAGATCCGCAACCGGTTTCATTGTCCTAGCCGGATCACACTTGTCAGCCTGGAAATCCTCCAAGCAGGCAACGGTCTCCCTATTGACTACTGAAGCTGAGTATAAGGCCTTATGGGAACTTGGCAGGGAAATAGCGTGTTTCTCAAATTTGCTCTCAGAAATTAATCTAGGCATCAAAACGAATAACATCTCAGTTTTTTTTGACAACCAAGGGGCGATTGACCTAGCCAAAAGCAACACTTCTCAGAACAACTTCCGTACAAAACACATGTCCATCAGACTCCATTCCATCCGCGAACTGGTCAATGGAAGAATCATCAACCTAGCCTACATTCAATCTGCCTACAACTCAGCCGACTTTCTTACGAAGCCAGTTGGAAGAGTCATCATCAGAAGAGCTCTAGATTCCATCAACGTCCTTGGAGCTATCAAGCCTGCTTCAAGCACCAGTGCTTGAAGCATGGTGGGCTGTCAAGATCTCAAGTCCAACGGTGCGCAAAAGCGCGCAAAAGGGAATAACCCTAAACCACATAGTGAGCATGGTCAGTTACCGCTCCATTTTAGACCTTGCATATATGCATGTGTTCCCAATATCAGGTTCCAGCGAGCACTGACCTTGAAACCTTTAATCCAGGACAAACCATGTTGAACATCGACGAAGAGACCCATCCGGATAAGCGAAGCGTACTACCAACCAGGTAAGTAACGCTAGTCCAGACGTTTGAGTACAAGAATAATACTAACCTTTGTTTCCACCATTGATCAGTATTAATCTCAGTACCTACAATTCACCAGGCCCACTCGGCTCCAGCCTCAGGAAAAGGATTACTCACCCCAACAGCAAAGGTGAGTAAATACTTCCCCTGAAATGTGAGTTTGATATCCCAATCTTTGTCAAGATCTCAAGTCCAACAGTGCACGAAAGCGCGCAAAAGGGAATAACCCTAACCCACATAGTGAGCATGGTCAGTGACCGCTCCATTTTAGACCTTGCATATATGCATGTGTTCCCAATGTCAGGTTCCAGCGAGCGCTGACCTTGAAACCTTTAATCCAGGACGAACCATTTGAACATCGACGAAGAGACCCATCCGGATAAGCGAAGCGTACTACCAACCAGGTAAGTAACGCTAGTCCAGACGTTTGAGTACAAGAATAATACTAACCTTTGTTTCCACCATTGATCAATATTAATCTCAGTACCTACGATTCACCAGGCCCACTCGGCTCCAGCCTCAGGAAAAGGATTACTCACCCCGACAGCAAAGGTGAGTAAATACTTACTGCAGAGCACAGCTATAGCAGAATCGAGCTGTAGACCTCTGACTAACGTTTAGGATTGTTTTGAGACCCAAACTCCCAGAAGAGTCTAGCCGATTGCTTCACAAACCCACTATCTCATCTTCCACCATATTAGAGCAGACAACGACTCGCTCTTAGGTAAAGAGCTTCTTTCACTATATCATTACTATTTGTTTCTGCTACTGCTTCAGCTTTTTTCTCTCTCTTATCTATCAGACTTGTTCTCACAGTAGTCTAACACAGAAATACATCTCTTAGTATTTGCTATTCTTACAATCTTTACCATGTCTCCCAAAACGGCTGGCAAGCTTGTACACCCTGTAGATAGCCTCCCAAACCCCACACAGAACCCTGAGACCCAACATCCCAACCACGTACCCAATGAAACCGTGTCCAATAAAACCAGTGCTACTGCCAAAGCAGTACTGTCCTCTCCATCAACATCCCCGCAAAGGGTAAACAGGCCCATGGGGAAAGCTAGGATTAGTGACAAGGGGGTGTGTGCTTACAGCACAATAACACCCCCCAATGTGATTTTGACAACGGCCCATCCCATACCTTACTGCCCGAAACAGCTGGCAAGCTTGTACACCTTGTAAATAGATTCCCAATCCCCGCAAGGAACCCAAGACCCAACGCTTTGACCAGGTAACCCAATGACATTATTGCTACTGCCAAGGCAGTATTGTCCTCTTGGCCAACATCCCCGCAAACGGTCTACAGGCCCTTGGGGACAGCTAGGATTAGTGAAAAGGGGGTGTGTGCTTATAGCACAATAACACCCCCGCAATGTGAGTCTGATACATCTTCCCCGCATTTGATTCCCAAAACAGCTGGCAAGCCTCTTTCTCCTCTAGGACATACCCCAGCAGTGATCAATGCAGCCAAAACATCATGGTTGAGATTGGACAGATTGGCAGCAAAAGGAAAAACCCCGACTGCGGTACGGACTACAGAAGAATTGGTGCCGCGGTGCTACCACCGACACCTTGACATTTTCCGGAAATCAAGCGCCATGAGGCTTCCCCCGCGGAGAAAGTATGATTTCCACGTAGACCTGATCCCAGGAAACACCGCACAGGCCGGAAGAATCATCCCGCTATCTCCGGCGGAGAACCAGGCACTTGACGTTATGATTGACAAAGGACTGACAAACAGGACCATTTGGCGGACCACATCCCCATGGGCCGCACCGGTCCTATTCACTGGGAAGAAGGACGGAAACCTATGGCCCTGTTTTGACTACAGGAGACTCAATGCAGTAACGGTGAAGAACAAGTACCCGCTACCACTGACAATGGAATTAGTTGACAGCCTTTTGGATGCGGACACATTCACAAAGCTGGACCTCCGCAACGCATATGGGAACCTCAGATTTGCGGAAGGTAACAAAGATAAGCTGGCTGATCTGCCCGGCAGGACAATTTGCCCCGCTTACCATGCCATTTGGACCCACGGAAGCGCCAGGATACTTCCAATACTTCATGCAAGACATCCTCCTCAGACGGATTGGGAATGTAGAGACTGTAAAATGGAGATGTGTCTGGTGAGATTTGAACTCACGACCTCAGCTAAGCTGAGACACATGCTAGAGTGCTGCCTTTACCAACTAGGCTACAGACGCTTGTGACTGCCAGGGTGTTGGTTGGTAGTGCTCATGGTTCAGCTGGTGATACATCATGGTAGCAGACTAACAGGCAACTCAACAGGGAAGGACACCGCCGCATACCTAGATGACATTATGATCTACATGCGGAAAGGATTGGACCATGCTACTGGACACATTGAGCAAACACCAATTGTGGCTGAAACCCAAAAAGTGCAATTTTTCAAGGCCAGAAGTAGAATACCTAGGACTATTGATATCATGCAACCGGATCAGAATGGACCCCGCAAAGGTACAAACAGTAACCGACTGGCCCACACCGAATGTCAGCCTTAGAGCCAGCACAGCTGACCTAAAGTCTGTCTTCTCTTCTTCTTTAAGTCAAAAATGTCTTATATCTGTTTACCCTGAGGTTTAAACCTTGTTTTGACTTCAAATTCTGATTCTTCATTAAAATTTGACCATAGTGTTCACTGAACACTTTGTAATTGCTCAACTCCTTCATGGTGTAATTAAATAAACAATTCTACGCTACAGCTGGCTGGGCAAGTTAAATAAGGCCAGCCAACCACATCTACATGTTAGATTACATAAGCAAACCTTGAAAATTTTCGAAGTTGGTGTATCCCCCATTTCAGGCAGGATACACAAACTCAAGACACCCAGAACCACCAACTCAGATCACCAAGGATTCATCAAGTTACAGCTCACCACTCTAACCAACCAAAGGCCTCTTTCACCCAGTACCTCACCAGTATTGTCAGTCAGTCCCCTTTCTGAACCTTGCTCTTCTGACAGTAGTCCTTCTCTGTCTCCCCTTCTCCCCTTTCCTTTTCCCTTTCCTCATCCATCATCAAAGCAGATCAACCCAAGTTCAAATCATCAGATCAGATCAAGTCATCAACAGGTTACCCTTTTAGAACCTTGAATATAAGTCTAAAAATCAGGGCAGATTAGTTTACTAATTCTGTTGTCCCTCCACTGTTTCCTTAGTGTGTGAGGAGGCTGTTGCACTTCTAAAGACTCTGGCACAGCTTAGCCAACTTTTCCAGGTTGAGCTCATTGATCTTAAGAGCACTCTAAACAAACAAACAAACAATAAAAGATCAATCAATTCCCTTTCCCCTTTCCTCTTCTCTTTTCCTCTACTAGTTGTATCCCATATCTTTGAAATACAACCAGTAGTGCCCCCCCAATCCTTGTGTCCTGTTGTCACTTTAGAGACCCAGGCTCACAATTGGGGGCCTCATCGGGAAATATCCTCCCCTGTTGAAGACCTTTATCATACTTCTAGACTCTCATAATATCCAAAAGGCTGATCACCTTATAATTAAAATAAAATAAAAACTCAAAAATTATAATAAAATAAATAAAAATTC
Source organism: Puccinia hordei (assembly GCA_007896445.1). Classification (NCBI taxonomy): domain Eukaryota; kingdom Fungi; phylum Basidiomycota; class Pucciniomycetes; order Pucciniales; family Pucciniaceae; genus Puccinia; species Puccinia hordei. Next base: position 36,474 of record RDRW01000406.1, on the reverse strand, counting down.
TTTCAAAGAATCACTCTCACTGGATTATTCTCAAAATAAAATACAATAAAAGGCTGATAACCTTTTTTGAATAAAGATAAAAATCTGTGTTTTTCTTTTGAAAAACTTTCTTTAAATATATTCCTAGTGAAAAACAAACCAAAGCGTCGATCCTTGTTGTCATCATCGGATCTCTCCTCGTTATCGTCTGAAGAAGTGGTAGACGATAGGATCTCAGAACAAGATATAGACAAGGTGTATAACGCAAATAGTGTTCGCCAAGGAACAAGAATTCCTCCATATCAGGCACACCAACCGTGTTGATCCTGAAAATCTGCTGAGATCGGCTCTAACTCTCCGGCATGCCTTCCCATCTCAGGAACGGTTGGGATCTATCAGCAGAACGGCGGCAACTTTACAAACTCAGCCCCGCCGCTGAGGAGCGTCTTCAAAGGTCCAGGACAGGTGTAAACTCTGCTCAGCGTGGACAACCTCTTTTTTATGTCCAGGAGCTCCTTAGCCAGATTCAGGAATGTTGTCGACGCTCATCAACCTCCAACAAGAGCCGAACATTCTCAAGAGGATCCTATACGCGAGTCCCTCATTACCCAATCAGACCAACAAGGACCGAGCGAACAACGCTCCTCAGGAGACCTTGAAGTTGGAACGCTTCGCTCCCAGCATGGAGGTAGCCCAACACCCCAGTCCCCTGCCATGGCTAGAGACTTTAATGCCCGAGCCTACAAGGATTCAACATTGTACCAAAGAGAGACAGTACCGGGATCGTACCCGTTACTGTCATCACGGCCAGACCCAAGACCCGCTGCAGCCGCTACACCCTCCAAACCACGGCCGAAACGATGGAGATAGTGCAAGGGGTTCCAAAACTAGATAGCCTCCTCCACATAGGAAGCTCACAATCTACAAGTTCATCCAAGCACGCGACTCAGGCAACAGATGTTGGAAGAGACACATCTTGTCTGAAGAAGCAATAAGCCAGTACATCTTAGACGACCTGGTTGAGAGAGAAGCAACAATTGCCTCAAGCCTATGACCTCGTCTGATTGGCACACCCAGAGCATAACACCGAGCTCATGGAAGTAGTACCAGAGATGTCGAAGATAGAGCGCTTGGTCAATCTGACGAACAGAAAGTTCAAGATTCTTGTCAGAGCTTGCGACTCAAGCAATGTTTTAGGCATGAGCCTCATATTGTCTTAAGCAGCAACATCACAAGAATACCTTGTCTGGAGAGGTTGCATCGGCCAGGACTGGTATGCTTGGGAGGAGCCGAGAGCTCTAGATATGAGTCTTTAAGGAAACCAACAAGATGCAAAACCTTCCAGTTGGTATATCCACTCTCCTCTACCGGTCCCACCTGAGATCATCAGAATAGCTTGTAATACAGTGCACCCCAGCCACCTGCTACCGGCAATCTATTCAATACTGGATCATACACCCTTTCAACACTGATCGGGCGAGATATCTTCCCAGGGGCATTCCCCTATTACCATCGCAGCTGTTGTCAGTTGATGAAAACTTTGCTTCCAGCACCACTATTGCTGCCACCACTACTACCTCAAAGAGGAATACACCCAGTTACACGGCCCGAGGCAAGCCAAATGACTTGAAGGCAATAATTCTCTTGAAATTGACTGTATAGCTCCCAGGTCCGAGAATTTTCAACCCTACCCCTAAGTTAAAACAAAAATTGATGCCTGTTCGCGGCCAATAGATCAAGAGGTTTTCTCAAACAACTGCTTGAATGCCAGCCAGTCTTGAGCCCGCCATCAGTTTAATTGGCCCTGCATCCAAATTCTACCTCCAAGCTAATGCAAGTCATCCCAGAGGATCGCCAGATTTTGGTCAGCAAAGAAAAGAAAAGAAAAATAGAAGAACAGACCCTCAAGAGAGTGTTGTAGATAGATATATTCATTGATCTTTTCATGGTTATCCAGTTTAACTTCCAGGAATTTGATTCATACTGTAATCAAACACATGTCTCAGTTTGCATGATTTGATTACTACACATGAAATTATTATTATTCTTAAATTGTAAACCAGTAACAACTGTTAGCTATAAATCAAAAACCTTTTGATTTAGAATCAAGATATAAAAAACCAAGAATAAGCAAACAAGGAAGAGATGATTTGCATCAGTCATGACTGGTGCTCCTGAGAGGAGCTTACCGCTCTCAAGAGGAGCTTTTAGGACAGCCACTAGCCTGCAACTCCTACCATGGAAGAGAGAATCAATCACTTGCCCTAATTAGTAGCTCAGCGATCAAACAACTATGCCAGAAACAGAAAGTAGTGTCACATATCAAACATCCACTTCCTATTGGCTTGCAGTTACGTCAGCTTTGAGGGTCTAGCAACAAAATTTGAGCGATAGAAAGTTCCAGGACCATGCAAGGAGAACCAAGTGGCTCAGCAGACTTCATCCGCCGTATAGAGACTACAACCACCCACCAACTCCTATCATCAAGGAGAGGTCAATGTACACAACACCGAGGGCTTTGATATCTCACCGACCAGCTGCCAGATTAGCTATGGCTCAGAACCCCAATCATCCTCTTGTTCAGAACCCGATTTCCGAACCATTGGAGATTGTTCATGGGAAAGTGAAGCTTGGGAGCGAAATGTTGAACAACAAACCAACTCAAGATTAGGACATCTGATCCATTCATGTTTTTCCACCAATTGTTCAAGTCAGCAAACAAGATAAAAGAATTCCACACAATTGCTACCAATAACAGAAGAGCCTTTGGACCATCAACACCTGTTTCATGATCAGATGTACCAGGTTCATATCCATTCTTCCAGTCACCACCACCTGTCTGCGTCACTGTATCCTCACCCAATCTAACCCTTCATCTGTTTAGTAAGATCTAATCGTCTGACTACCTTTTGAAGCCAATGGAGTTTTCCCTGGAGGAATAAGAGCTAGTAAAGTTCTATCACTATGTTTGAAAGACTGTCCTGCATTTGTGCAAAATTGCAAAGAGTTGAACTCAAGATAAATGGAACTCATTTTATGACCAGAAGCAAAAACCTCCTTCCCAATGTTTTTATATTTAATTAAGGTTGGAATTTGTCATATAAGTTTGTTCAATTGCTTGTAAGTTCAAAGGAGCATAAGCTGAGTACTTTGGGCATTAAGAAATTGTCCACATACTTGGAAAGAGTTGCTACCCTTGAATCAACTATCTTCCCAGGAACAACCAGCTGTCCCATTTTGATTCATATCCTAATCATTCAAAAGGTGGATCCTGAGTGGCACCCTCCTGCTTGCTTGATATTTCCAGCCAAACAGATTATTCAAACACTCTTTCTTATTATTCATGATAGAATCTTGGTTTCATAATTTTTTGGACATTGATAAATTTAGGTCCACAAGTATTTCAAAAAAAAAGACAAAGTCTAAAACACCAATATGTATGTTGAATATTTTGATGTCAATTGCTAAGTCTTTTCTGAGATAACACATGGAAATGACTGTCATTTGGGTAGTGAGATGAAATTAATCCACCCATTTGGCTACTAAAACAAATTCTAACATCAGTAAGCTAGCTTTCACTACCCTTCACATTGGCGTCTAAGAAGAGTGCCATTTTGTTGAAACAGTGGGCATTCTCTTCTGCATGAAGAATACCATTTGAAAGATGTAATATTTGATAAATGAATATAGAAAAGAAAGGACCAGTGTACAATTTCCATTTACCTACATATAAATTCTCATCTAAGTTTCCCTTTTTTGAAGGACATTAGGTTTTGTAATTATCAGTACTCATGAATAAATTTTCCCATCTATTTGGAGCTTTTTATCAAGAAAAAGAAAAGGCTGCTTTTCCAATTCCTTCTGACCTAATTAGAAAATCTATAATATCTTTCAGAACATGTGGAATAGATTCTAAGTTCATTTTTGGGATAAATGGGAAATATAAAGAATAATTCTATCAAAATTTCCCTGATTGATCTTCTCCTGTATGGAGTTTAAAAATTTAATAACCTACTTGTAACATAGGAGCATGCACTATAGCAAACTGTTTTACAACTTTTTTAATTATTTAGGTTCATTCCTTGCAGAAATAAACCTCTTTTGGTGGTAGGGAATGTCAGCCTTAGAGCCAGCACAGCTGACCTAAAGTCTGTCTTCTCTTCTTCTTTAAGTCAAAAATGTCTTATATCTGTTTACCCTGAGGTTTAAACCTTGTTTTGACTTCAAATTCTGATTCTTCATTAAAATTTGACCATAGTGTTCACTGAACACTTTGTAATTGCTCAACTCCTTCATGGAGTAATTAAATAAACAATTCTACGCTACAGCTGGCTGGGCAAGTTAAATAAGGCCAGCCAACCACATCTACATGTTAGATTACATAAGCAAACCTTGAAAATTTTCGAAGTTGGTGTATCCCCCATTTCAGGCAGGATACACAAACTCAAGACACCCAGAACCACCAACTCAGATCACCAAGGATTCATCAAGTTACAGCTCACCACTCTAACCAACCAAAGGCCTCTTTCACCCAGTACCTCACCAGTATTGTCAGTCAGTCCCCTTTCTGAACCTTGCTCTTCTGACAGTAGTCCTTCTCTGTCTCCCCTTCTCCCCTTTCCTTTTCCCTTTCCTCATCCATCATCAAAGCAGATCAACCCAAGTTCAAATCATCAGATCAGATCAAGTCATCAACAGGTTACCCTTTTAGAACCTTGACTATAAGTCTAAAAATCAGGGCAGATTAGTTTACTAATTCTGTTGTCCCTCCACTGTTTCCTTAGTGTGTGAGGAGGCTGTTGCACTTCTAAAGACTCTGGCACAGCTTAGCCAACTTTTCCAGGTTGAGCTCATTGATCTTAAGAGCACTCTAAACAAACAAACAAACAATAAAAGATCAATCAATTCCCTTTCCCCTTTCCTCTTCTATTTTCCTCTACTAGTTGTATCCCATATCTTTGAAATACAACCAGTAGTGCCCCCCCAATCCTTGTGTCCTGTTGTCACTTTAGAGACCCAGGCTCACACCGAAGAATGTGACCGAACTTCAGCGGTTCATCAGATTTGCTAAGTTTCACGGCCGATTCATCAATCATTTCTCAGGAAAGACCAGACAGCTCCACAACCTGACGAGAGTAGGCACCCCCTTTGTGTGGAACACCAAGTGCAACTCCGCATTTGAATCCCTCAAAGCCGCCTTCACATCCGCCGCAATCCTGAAATTGCAGACCCGTACAAGCCATTTATCCTTGAATGTGATTGTTCTGACTTTGCACTGGGTGCAGTACTGTCCCAGGTTTGCGCAAAGGACCAAGAACTTCACCCCGTAGCATACCTGTCCCAATCCCTAGTACAGGCGGAACACAACTACGAGATCTTTGACAAAGAGTTACTAGCTATTGTGGCTGCCTTCAAAGAGTGGTAACAATACCTAGAGGGGAACCCAAACCGCCTTAAAGCAATTGTGTACACCAATCCCTGTAACCTGGAAAGCTTCATGACAAAAAAGCAGCTCACCAGAAGACAGGCAAGATGGGCGGAGACCATGGGATGTTTTGACTTCTAGATCATATTCCGACCAGGACGCCAATCAACAAAACCAGATGCCCTATCCTGCAGACCGGACCTTGCCCCAGCACCAGGAGAAAAGCTGACTTTTGGTCAACTTTTGAAACCAGGTAACTTCATGGAGCGGACGTTTAAGGAGGTCGCGGGATGTGCGGAATTGGACAGCTAGTTTTTGGACAAATCAATTGAAATGGAAGATGGAGAACATTGGTTTGAGGTCAACGTGATGGGGACTGACTTGGAAGACGCGGGAACAGAAAGCCTAGCCTCATCTGACCCTGAGATCATTGCCAAGATTAGAGAACTGATCCCGCTTGACCCAAAATTGACCGATTGGATTAAGCTGTTGTGGAAGCCATCAGGGAACTGTGAGAATCCAGCTAAGAGGGGCTTGCCCTATGCAAATGCAACAGAAAAGAAACTAGCTGCGAGAATTGGTGAGAACCATTCCGCAGTCCCAGACGTAGACCACAAGGCTGATGAATTATATTCTCATGCTCTAGATTCAGGCAGATTGATGAAGATACCTTCACGACTTGCCAAGACTCAGCCGCCTAAAAACGGATCCAGCCTTCTAAGAAGAATCGCATTTGACTCCATCACTGGTAAGTCGTCTGTCTTTCTGCAGACAACTTAGATCTAGAAAAGAACTGAAACTAATGTTTATATTTAAACATTATGTAGACAACAGCTCTCCAGACACCAGACCAGAACAGCGATAACGTGGAAAAGTAAAGAACAGAAACATCGCTGTAAGTCGCTATCGTAACAGATAGTCGATCAGACCCTAAGAAACATAGGAACAAAGATATTAACATGTATTATGTTCATTATTGCTATATCTCATTTTCTATCTTGCTATATCGGTCGCTTCATCTCCACAGAACTCTTATCAAATACTGGACTAGCTACCCAATCCACCTCTATTCTCTATTCTCTCTCCCTCTCCTTCTATTCTCCCTTTTTCCTTCTACTCTCTAAGAAAACCTCTAGTCGAGTTGCTCTTAGTTGTTTCAAATCTTTTAGATTTACAGTCTCGAACTCGGAACCGCAACCTCTCCAAACAACTAAGGAGCAACTCGACATGGCCAATACCAGATCCACTGGGAACCCATCCGGCACTTCTTCAGGAATTGTGAGTACTGTTCTACCTGCGAACGACAATGCGGATGAACTCTTCAGTCCAGACAAAGACCACGTTAACCTTCCCAAATTCGACGGTACCAACTATCCAATCTGGGTAATGAAGATGAAAATGCATCTACGACCTCGAAACCTTCTTACCTACATTGAAGAACCCATGGAGGACGATCCGGATGCTAGCACTAGAAGGAATGCGCAATGAACTTGTAACATCATAGGCCAGGCCATAACCAACGCGGTGTTCCTCAGTGTGTTCAATGAAGAGAACCAAGAAGACCCTTACGAGATCTGGAACGGCATCAAAACGATATACGCCTCCGATACGCTGCTCTCTGTTTTTCAAGTCTGGAATAAATGGAGAAAAATAAAATTTGAAGATGATTTAGGCGATTACATCTCTAAAATGGAAGAGAGTATTTCAGAATTCAGCTCTATAGGATTCAAAGTTCCAGATGTACTTATTGGATGTGAAATCGTTGGAAAAATCACGGATGTCAGGCCGCTGTTGATGCAGGTGCTGTTTGCCGATCTAGGTGCTCTTGCTAATCCGAAGTTAGTCATTGCAAAACTTCGGAATATCGGAAGGCATGAGATGTCAACTAGAACAAAAATCACCAGCAGCTCATCAAGTCATGCTCCAACAGCGCTAGCAACCCATCCTAACAATCGGAATAGGAGACAACCACTTTTGTTATGTAGCAAAGGAAAGCATAACCCGGATGCGCCACACTCCATTGACAACTGCTGGACGCTACATCCAGAATTACGTCCTCCCAATAAAAAGCCTAGAGCATTTATTGCTACGACGCAGCAGAGCAGTAATCAGGAAGATGCTCTTGTTCGACCTAGTTTCAACTACCACACTACTATCCTCGATCACTCTAGACTATCAACCATCCTGGACTCTGGAGCCAGCAACCACATGCTTAACAACAGACAACTTTTCGATGCTATTACTCCTACTGCTATCGATATAGTAACCGGGAGTGGATCTGGCGAACTCACGGCGACTGGCAGAGGAACAGCTAGGCTACGTTTCAGCAATGGACAAATCCTGATACTCAAAGAGGCTCTTTACGTTCCGAAGCTATCTAGAAATCTTATTTCACTCATACAACTCCTGGATGAGAAAGTCGAAATTGGCAGGAAAAATGGTAAATTCTATGTCACCATTGATAGACTACTGCCGATTGAGGTAGACGTCAAAAACGATCTACTGGAAGTTAATGAGGACTTAGTGGTGGACTCAATCACTTCAAACTACAATACAGTAGCCTCTAACGCCTTGGACAAATTCACCAAATGGCACAATTGGTTAGGACATGCAAGCTCAAAGAGAATTGAATGTGCTATTGATCATCCAGGGAACCTCATGAAGACGCATGCTTGTTCAGCATGCATGCAAGGCAAATTAACTAGACTGCCCTTTCGAGGCCATTTCAAGGAGGCGAAGCATCCGTTAGCGGTGGTCCATGGCGACTTGGTAGGACCAATCTTACCATCGACGAATGCTGGAGCTCTGTACTTTCTAACCCTTGTGGATCAGTACACGGGCTACATACATACAGTGATTATGAAAGAAAAGAGTCAAGCCATGTTGGAAATAGAAAACTACAAGAAGTTCTTCGAAAACCAAACCGGTTGTAATCTCAAGAAGCTCATTACGGACGGGGGAGGAGAATTCTGTAGCAAGAACTTGTCGCAGCTCCTGTCAGAAAGTGGAATTCAACACAACATCTTGCCTCCTTACACGCCGCAAAACAACGGACTAGCAGAAAGAGCTAATAGAACAATCATCAACATGACTCGTTGTCTTCTAATGCAGGCAAACTTAGCACCGGAATGGTGGGGCGAGGCCGTCCAAACAGCAACAGCTACGACAAATTGTTTACCGTCGTTATCCAAGAGCAATGTGTCTCCAATGGAGCTCATGTTCAAAGTCAAGCCCAACATCAATTTCTTTCGACCGTTTGGATGCCGAGTTTGGATAGTCAAACCGAAGCCGCTCCGTCATCAAAAATTTGATTCAATCTCTTGGGAAGGAATTCTACTCGGTTATGATAATGATTACTCTTCATACAGAGTTTATCGTCTAGAAGACAAATCCATAGTAACCGCTAAGCATGTACACTTCGACGAGAACACATTTCCTGATGGTCCGGCCTTGAACAAGAGTCATCTGGTCTCTGGAGCGAGTCGACTGCCTTCGTTCTCAGGATCTGAGCCGATGCCATTCGCAGAAGAAGAACACATGCTAGACAATGATCAACAGGAAGAACAAGAGGATGAAGTGCAAGACATCAATGCGATACTGACAAGGTTAAGATCAATAAGTCCTGTCGCAGGTGTAGTAAACGCTGCAGAAGAGCAAGCGGGGCCAATCAAAGTTGGAGCAGCAAGATATATTTGGACGACTGATCCCAGTCCGAATGACATATTGAGCGCGATCAATGAGAAAAATATCCTGCAAGAAAGAAGGAGGAAGCAGCTGTATCTAGCTGAAGTTGAGTCTGACCCAAAGAACCATCGGCAGGCTATGAGCGGGGTGAACAAAGGACAATGGAGGGAAGCGGAGTTGAAGGAAGTAGCCAACATGAACCGGCATGGGGTTTGGAAAATTCGACCCAGAACGCATGATGACAATCCAATTCCTGCAACTTGGGCCTACAGGAAGAAACTGGGAGCGGACAATCAGGTGATTGAATTCAAGGCCAGAATCTGCACGCAAGGTTTTCGACAAACTTACGGCACCAACTTCATGGCCAAATATGCGCCAACGGGGAAGCCGTCTTCCTTACGTTTACTTCTCTCATTTGCAGTCAACCATTGTTTACGGATACATCAACTAGATGTACGGAGTGCATTTCTCACTTGCTCGTTAGAGGAGAACGTATCGCTACTGCCGCCGGCAGGACTGGAGTGCCCGGATGGCTCTGTGTTGGACTTGAAGAAAGCCATCTATGGCTTGAAACAAGCCCCGCTAGTATGGTACAAACGCCTCACGACTTATGTCAAAAAGATAGGGTTCCAAGTATCTGTCTCAGATCCTTGTGTCTTCTGGAGACCAGAAGAAGAAGGAAAAGCGGCGACCTGGATCTTTGCGCATGTTGACGATCTAGTAATCATCAGCAAGGATCCGGAAGTGTTCCAAAGAGAGATGGAAAAAGAATTCGAAATCAAATACCCAGGCAAAGCGGTCTTTCTGTTAGGCATGAACATTGAACGGTTTGAAGACGGTCTGCAATTCAATCAAACACAATACGTTGAAAGAAAGCTGATTGAGTTCAGTCTGCAAGAGGAGCATCCCGCCTCGTGTCCGCTGAACCCGAGAATCCAACTGAAGAAGGCTACAGAGCAAGAGAAAGAGGAGTTCAACAAGCTAGGAGTGAGCTATCGAGCTCTAGTGGGTTTGTTGAACTATCTGAGTGTCCTCACCAGGCCAGATATATCATTTGCTGTCAGCCTGCTATCGCAATATCTCGAACATCCGGGCATCACTCATTACCATGCAGCAGTTCAGGTGTTTCGATACCTATCCGGCTCAAGGCACGTTGGACTGACTTACAGAAGAAGTCCATCTTCAAACATCAAAGCGTACGTCGACTCTGACTGGGGGAATTGTCTCGATACCAGAAGATCCACAGCTGGGTTTGTAGTAGCCGCAGGTAATCACATCATCAACTGGAAGTCGTGCAAACAACCAACCGTTTCTCTTTCAACAACGGAGGCGGAATACAAGGCGCTATTTGATTTGGGCAGGGATCTAGCATGGCTGTCCAGTCTACACAATGAACTGAACATTCTGGATCCAGTACGGCATATCGAGGTGAACGTTGATAACCAGGGAGCAATTGATCTAGCCAACAGCGAAAAATCGCAAAACAGCTTCCGCACAAAGCACATGGACATTAGACTCCACTTCGTTAGGGAGCTAATTGCAAGTAAACTCATACGTCTGCAATACGTGAAAACCATCGAGAATGCTGCAGACTTCCTCACTAAATCCCTGGGACGAGCAACAATAAGAAGGTCACTACGTCAAATAGGGGTCACCCAAATATCTGAAGCTGCTTTGAATCTGAAGACTCAAAGCACGGGAGGCTGTGAGAATACAGCTAAGAGGGGCTTGCCCTATGCAAATGCAACAGAAAAGAAACTAGCTGCGAGAATTGGTGAGAACCATTCCGCAGTCCCAGACGTAGACCACAAGGCTGATGAATTATATTCTCATGCTCTAGATTCAGGCAGATCGATGAAGATACCTTCACGACTTGCCAAGACTCAGCCGCCTAAAAACGGATCCAGCCTTCTAAGAAGAATCGCATTTGACTCCATCACTGGTAAGTCGTCTGTCTTTCTGCAGACAACTTAGATCTAGAAAAGAACTGAAACTAATGTTTATATTTAAACATTATGTAGACAACAGCTCTCCAGACACCAGACCAGAACAGCAATAACGTGGAAACGTAAAGAACACAAACATCGCTGTAAGTCGCTATCGTAACAGATAGTCAATCAGACCCTAAGAAACATAGGAACAAAGATATTAACATGTATTATGTTCATTATTGCTATATCTCATTTTCTATCTTGCTATATTGGTCGCTTCATCTCCACAGAACTCTTATCAAATACTGGACTAGCTAGCCAATCCACCTCTATTCTCTATTCTCTCTCCCTCTCCTTCTATTCTCCCTTTTTCCTTCTACTCTCTAAGAAAACCTCTAGTTGAGTTGCTCTTAGTTGTTTCAAATCTTTTAGGAACCACACCAAGTACACAGAAGCAGACGGGGTACTCTACTACAAGGGACAGATAGTGGTACCAGCAGACACGGCATTGCGGGCAACAATCCTCAAAAGCAGACATGACACAAAGTCCGCAGGCCACCCAGGCAGATCCTACACGTTAGCATTGGCATGCAGGAGTTTTGTGTGGAATGGGATGAAGAGATTTGTCAACCAGTAAGTGGACGGCTGCAATTCCTGCCAAAGAGTAAAATCTAGCACCCAACAGCCATTTGGAACCTTAGAACCCCTCTCAATCCCCGCAGGCCCGTGAACAGACATTAGCTATGATTTAATCACCAATCTCCCTGAATCCCGCTCAACTGACAGTATATTGACAGTAGTAGACTGACTGACCAAGATGGCGCACTTCATCCCATGCAGGGAAGCCATGAATGCGGAGCAACTAGCGGAACTGATGGCAAAACATCTGTGGAAACTGCATGGAACCCCCAAAACAATTGTCTCGGACCGGGGAAGTATTTTTATCTCCCAAATCACAGGTGAATTGAGCTGCCACATGGGAATTAGACTGCAACCCTCCACAGTGTACCACCCAAGAACAGATGGACAATCCAAAATAGCCAACAAGGCGGTAGAGCAATACATGCAGCACTTTTTTTGCTACCAACAAAAGAAATTGGGCCCGCTCCTCCCCATGGCCAAATTTGCTTACAACAATAATGACCACACATTGACAAGAGTTTCCCCATTCAAAGCCAACTACGGATTCAACCCGGCATACAGCGGAACCCCCTCAACATAACAATGCATTCCCGCAGTGGAAGACTGACTCCGCCACCTTGCAGAGGTTCAAGATGAACTCAAGTATTGCTTAGAAGAGGCGCAAGAGGCAATGAAAGGCCAATTTGACAAGAAAACAAGGGAAACACCGGAATGGGATGTAGGGGACAAATTATGGCTACATGGCCGCAACATTTCAACAACCCGCCCCAGCCCAAAATTGGAACATAGATGGCTGGGACCTTTTTCTATCTGTAATAGAATCTCAAAATCCGCGTGTAAGCTGACACTCCCTATATCCATGCGGGGGGTACATCCCGTATTTCACATGTCAATACTCCGCAAAGACAGACCCGACGAAATTGCGGAACGGCGGAAGGGGGACCCAGAACCAATTACAGTAGACGGCGGGGACGAGTGGGAGGTCAAAGAGGTACTGGACTGTAGGAGGCAAAGCGGAAAGACCCGGTCAGCTGGAAGGGATTTGGAGCAGAAGAGAACTCATGGGAACCGGCAGAAAACTTGGAGAATTTCGAGGAATTGGTAGCACGATTTAATTCAAGATTTTCGGATGCGGCAACTACTCATTGGCGGACCCAAGAAGGAAGTGAGGGATGGAAATGATAAGAGGCAGATTTTTTTTTATGGTTTATTGGCAAAAAAGTGGAGGATTAAGCATTAAAAGGGGATAATGTCATGAGCCGTATTGCGGGCCCGCCTGCACCAGAGCCCACACCACATGTAGATAGTCTATCACATACATGTCACAGACAGGCCACTATATAGTTTTTCAGGACAAGGATCCACATCCCTTCCTCATCCTGCAATCTAAATCATAGGATCCCGAAACCCCAGAAACCCCAGAATCCCAGTGCCTTCCTCTCCCCAGATCAGACCATAACAATCATCAGTTGTCACAGTTTATTACTAATATTTTCACTGTTGATGCTCACCTCCAGTGTTAGCTGCATCAATATCTGTAAAAGCTATGGAATCGGCATAATAAAGATTGTATCGGACCTTTGCCTCAATCCATTAGGTGTGGAGCCTTCGTGCAATCCAGCAGGCGCCCTTGGAAGTTGCAATGTAATCCGAGGCAATTTGCAAGCTGTATCCGTAGGTTTTGCACAGGGTTCTAACCACTTGAGGGAACTGATGTATGTTTAGGGGCCCTCGAAAAATTCCTTTGTCAAACAAGAGACCAAGCAAGTGACTCAATCCCAAGTCAGTAAAGCAGCTGTCCGCCTCAAGGAGCCTTCCGCTGTCCGCCGCCGTCTCAACCCTAATTCCCATTGCTTTTGCAGTACCTGTGACCCAAAGAAATATTATCAGATAGATTTTCAAAAAGAAAATATGAATTCACACAAGTGTCCAGACAAACCGTGATTGGTGGCACCTGCCTCAGCCCTTTTGCCTTCATCTGCAGCTGGAGGCTCAAAAGGCCCGCTACTTGCCACCTTGAGAGCTGTTAAATTTGCAATGACAAGCCCAACAGCCTTCAAGAGATCATTATCATTGCTCTCATTATGATTGTTTGCGGCACCTATGATGTGAAAAAAAAAAAAACACTAACTGAGATTGATGATCACGGCTTGGACTGACTAAAAAAAGACAAACTGTGATTGGAGGTGGAACCTGGCTTGACTGGAGGCTCAACAGGCAAACCGTGATTGGAGGTGGAACCTGCCGCAGCTGGAGGCTCGACAGGCGCACTATCTGCTGCTTTCTTGGCCGTTATTGCCAAGCACTCATCTTCAGACCTGCTGTCCGCCGCTGTCTCAACATTAATGTCAATTGCTTTTGCAGTCCCTATGACCCAAAGAATGAGTTTTAGATCAATTCTGAAATTGAAAAAAAAAAAAAAAACAAGTGTCCAGACAGCAAATACCTTGCTGGGAGGAACCTGGGTACATAATGGGATATCTGATGAAAGATAATTCTACGAGGTAAGTGGACGTCAAATTTAATAGGGTAGAGGATAGTGTTGAATTGAATACACTGATTGAGTGTAACCACTGGGATATATGATTATGGGAAACACAAGGGTTGAGCCTGCTTGAGCCTGGTTGAACCTGGTCCTCTACCAGAAATGAAGAAGCCTGGCCAGAACCCCCGCTTGACATATGTTTGCCTCTGTTTTGAACTACATTAAACCAACCCTTTGATGTGGGTCAACCCATCTTCTATCAAGATTTCCGCGGAAGAATTGCATCTCACCGTATTACAACAACATATTACTGCCGAGACGGGGTGGCTACATATTTTTGCCTCTGTTTTGAACTACATTAAAGGGTCAACACTTCCTCTATCAAGCTGCCCGCGGACAAATAATCTTGCCGTATTACAGTGTTGAGAGAATTTTTTCCAACATTTCTATGGGAATAGGGGGAAGGAGCAGGTAATGTGGTGAGGGTGAGCTACTTGGGCAATGTCACCAGTAAACAAGCTTTTTTGATGGACCACTGCCTCCGATTTAATATTTGATTTCAGTTTTTGTTCTTTCAGTCTGGAATTCCCCTATTATTTGTATTCAATTTGATATTCCCAATCCTCTCAATACACAGTCTCATTAACAAGGCAACTATGTACAGTCATTTCTCTCTCAGCTCTCTCTCAGCAGTCAAATTACGAATCCTTTCACATGTATCCAAGAGGTAAACAATAATTAAACTAAATATCTAGTGGTCTAGTACAACCAATGCAATGGATTCTTCAGTTATATTTGGTGATATTTCCAAAGCCCCATACTTGATCCAAGCACACTGCGCAAGTACTTCAAAAATGTGAATGACATTTGTATTCTTGCGGTTGATGGTCCTGAGTGTCAGTCTCAACTGAAACTGCTCAAGTTCCAGCAAGGGATTTGACTTGGAGGACACGTCAAAGGAAACCGGCGGATTGATGACAAGCCAAGTTTCAAGTGGGTTGCTTTGATCAGGTAAGGCTTGCATGTGCGTGAATATTTTTTGAAATGACTCCATACTGAATCTTGCAGGAAGACTTGAGCGCAATTATACTATTGCTTGGATTGTTGTTGAAGGTAAGTAGTTCAAATCACCAACAGAGTAGGTGACATTTTTTTCAATTGCAGAGTTTACAGGAAGGAAGTCTTTTGCTTCAATTGAGTTCTTTATGGACCATTAATTTGCAGAAATCCATTGTGCGCCATGCGGTGGAGGGAACAGTTTGTTGAGTTGTATGATTAACAGATTCAAGGTTGTTTTATTGAGAAATCCCTGTTGACCCTTGGGGGTGAGAGGAGATTTTTGAGGTATCAGATCATTGAATGCTTGCAAATGACAAAGGAAGGGATGTAATTTGAGTGGGAAGTTATCTGGCTGAGTCATCAGGGCCTGCAAGTTTCCAACGCGGCACAAGTTGACGAGGAAGCTTATTTTGAGCTGGCCTGAAAATTTAAGGTAACGGTAAAGGATGAGCTCCCTCTTTCAAAGGAAATATAATACAAACCACTGACCAAGACAATTGTTTTGAGATGATTTTAAGATGCTGCCCATGAGCTTTCCATTGAGAACAACCACCAACCACTAGAGGGTCCAAATTTTTTGAGACAGTCGGAAAGGTGGATGGACATGTGGTGGTTGTGCCCCAAAGTAACATTAGGAAAGAGGATTAAGCTGCTTTTGAGATACTCCAAATTGTGATAACAGTATTGTCTGACTGTTTTGCTAGATATAGATCTCTTGAGGGCCAGGTTGATAGATGAAACAAGGTGAGCAAAGTTACAAAATAAAGAGCGTTCAGCGCCCCCCCTTCTTCCCAATAGACCGGCAGTGTCAATGGAAGTTGAATTGTAAACAATTTCTGCCACTTGTCAGCATCCTTCTAGCTACACAAGGTGCAAGGCAAAACACAATATAGAATAAGGGTTTTTTGGGTGGTTTTTTAATATCCTTTTTATTAATATAAAAGATATTAAAGGTTTTTTAGGAGGGGCCTGCAAGCAGGGGTGGTTTAGTTCTCTCCAAAGGTTATTTAAGAACTTAATAAACTGGGGCCTGAAGCCAGGGGTGGTTTAGATCCCAGTGGTAATAGTGGCTGAAAAGGGCCACAACTCCTGAAAGAAAAAGACTTACTGTAGGCCTTAAGGGGAGGAGTGGGGACTGTTCAGAGCGAAACTGGACAGCTTGAAGCGGTTGGAAAGGTGGGTTGGACAGCTGGATAGAGTGGTAGTTGAGAGAAAGAGGATTTGAGTCTTGAGGACTGATTTACTGGGCAGGACACTAGTATGCTGGACTGGTGGAATGCTGGTTTTAAATATGATCAAGCTGGGGCATCAAAATACAGGGGGAAGAAAGGGCCTCTTAAATGCCTTTCTGGAGCCCTTATGGCAAAACATCAGGTGTTCTTTTGGCTATGGGAACACTACAAGGAAGGAGTTATCCTTAGTAGAAATAAATGATGTAATTTATCAAATTATTACATGTACAGGCTGTCAATAATTAATACAGTCTGTCAGACATCTGTAGACATCATCTGAGGGCGCTACAAGAGCTCTTAGTTTGATGTACAACATGTATTGATCACTTGATCAATAGAATAAAAAATAAATAATCAAATTATAGTACAGAATCTTATTTCTGTTTAATTTGGTTATTTCATATACAAAGTTCTGTACCATGAGAGTTCTTGTCATACTTGCATGGTGGGCGCTTTTACAGCTCTCAACTCAATCATTTGGCAAGCAAACATCCTGGGGAAAGTATCATCATTTGTTATTTTCCCGTGATTAAAGGAGCTTGTCATTTGTTTTAATTGTACAAGTTCTTACTTGTTTGAAGTATTCTGATGTTTTATTTGTCCCCTGTTTTGTGTCTTTCATGTGTTATGATTTTATTTAACTTATACTGTATGTATTTGTATAAGTTAATAATAATACAAAGACTATAAAACCGCTTGATATTTATGTCAAATGTTATTTAATATTTTATTTATGTGTTTAAAGGATAATTAAATAGTTGATTTAAGTGATTATCCCGTATTTTAAGGACTTCTACTTACTAGAATACTCTCATATTACATATGTTTATACCTAGTGGGTAATTTAGCGCTTAGTAGGAGTATTCTTTAAGTTAGTTTTATTATTAGAAGGAGTAAGTTTTCTAGGGTACTTTGGCTGAGGTACCCTAGGTTATTCTACTTGCACTTTCAGAATATGAAATAATATTCTCACTTATCTCAAAGGTTAATGAGTTATTTATTTATTTTATTATTAATTTATCTATTATATTTGTTTATTACATTATTACTATGTCATAATGTTTATATTCTAAGTTGTTATCTTTTTCTGATGTTTATTATATTTTATGTTACATTATTACTTACGGAATAATGTCTCTTTCATATGTATTTTTTATTAACTAATTTATTGTTCTAGTCAGGTTGTCTCTGAACTAGTAGCAAGCTGACAGTCCCCAAGTGAGGTTATAAAGAATGTGTCATTTCTGGATTTGTTTGAGAAAAACTGGGCGCGGTCAAGTGGAGCACCGGTACTAGTAGACTTGTGTTCAATTTGGCCAGGGTTGGCATTGCAACTTGCATTTGGTGCTGGATGTAAAGATGTTGTTTTCCCCAGCAAATGCATGAGCTCAGTAGTTGGAATGGCTTTGGGTCTCTCCTTGTCATCAATATTGGACATCCACCACAACCTTTGGCAATGCCATTTGAGCAGCCCAAGTAGGAGATTATGCATTGAGTCCACAAGGTGGTATTTAATGATGTCCCAGTAGGGCAGTTCAAGCATGACTGAGTAACGTACACCATGCTGCTTCAAAATTTGTTTGCAAATTTTTTGGTCCGGTGCATCTCATGCCTGAATCGCCCAATGTTCGTGATCAGTAGTGGTTCTCATTGGCCAAGTTTGAGGATTGAGATATTTGACGAGGTGAGTGAGTGGTTGATGTTTGTGGAAGAATGATTCATTGCATAATGAGGAAGAAAGAAAAGAAAGAACAAGAAGAAAGAAAAACAGAAAGAGAAAGAAGAAACTACTATACCTGAGAGCAGCAAGCACGAGGTGAGTGAGTGGTTGATGTTTGTGGAAGGATGAGGAAAGACGAACTTCCACGAGTGCTGCCTCAGGTATACTACAAGTGTTTGACATGAGTCGAAACTACTTGTGACATGTATAAAGCAGAAAGTGAGAAATGAGATGAGGAAAGACAGTGATCAGCTCAACAGCAAATCCAATCGGCAAAAAATGGAAAGATTGCAGCAAAGATGCAACGACCCTTAGGGTAACAATACATTTGAGAAAGTGCAGGGCCAGGCTCCCAGATAAGTTTCAGATGCTCAACAACAGGCTTGATGATCCAGTTTGTTTGCTTGAGAGACGGCTCCTTGGGTGCGGGGGCAATTCCAACAACAAAGGTGTTTTGAGGCAAGTAGCGTAGGTTGATTGGGAGTGAGAAACAAACTAGGACAATGAAGGTTATGCTGACATGCTTCCCAGCTTTTCAATTGCCATAGGGATTGATAACATCCATAAACATCCCAAACATGAGATTACTAGCTCGGCTTGTGAACTAGGTCCCATTGGGTCCCAGAAACTCCTTCCATACTTTCAACTGTTGAATTTCAAAAGCCTTACGGTCCGCGTCGTAGGGTTCTTGCAAGATTTTGGCACTGGTTTCTAAGGCGTCTTCAAGTTTGGGCCAAGAAAATAGTCAAGCAATCCAATCATATAGGTTATGAATTGCGTACATCCTGACTGGGGAGATGCCATTTTTGGTGGAATGAAGTAATTGAGCTCCAAAAATTTCAGGACCGGAATCAATGTTGTTGGGTGAGTTTGATGTCGCAGGCTCATCATCTTCTAGGGAAGGTAGAGTTTGATGTATGCAATGCTGAGGGGTATCCGAGTTGTGGAGATACAGTGCAAACCACTTCGGACAGCAAACTACTGGCACTGGCAGTGGGTCAATTTGTAACCACTTGATCACAGTGCGTATATCCCTTGGGAGCAATTTGATTTCATTCTCCTCTTGATAATGTAGTTGCCTAGTGGTCAATGAGCCTATTGGATTCAAGATTACTTTTTTGAGTAGATCACGGGCAGATTTCAAGAACCAGGACAAGGTGGAGTGAGATGTGTGACCAAGAAAGGAGAGCATAGTGGCAAGGAGTGAGATATTTGAGATAACTGGCTTTGCATGCATCAGGAAGAATGAATAAAACCAATCTGCCAAGGTTAAAACATCAACATTGAGAATTACAAATTTATGTACAGTGAGATTGAAAATGATCAGACAACACTTACAAAAATTGTACTTCTCTACATCATCTTTGGGGTTCTCAGGAGTGACACAGCGTGAGAGGTTGCCGCAACTGACGCTGACATCAATCATATTGGCGTCCTGATTGCGTGACTGGTCAGTAGGGGACCCTTCTGGCCTTCATCCTGTGGTTGTGATTTATTCTCTAAGAAACGGTCATGGCTGTGATCATTGTCTGAGGCGCCTAAATATCATCCAAGGTTAGAAAATAAAAAAAGGACCACGGAGAAAAAAAAGTTGACAACCTTCATAACCATAAACCGCAGACTGTTGGGCATTGGCCAAGATGTGTTGTTTCCGAGCTCCGCAAGAGATTATGGATCCTCCAGTCTGCCAATTTCCATTTGCGTCTCTGTATCTGAGCTTGTTACACCCGTAAGTTTGGCAGCTGCATACAGTCGGGGCTAGTCAAGTTTCAGACATAAAATTCAATGAAGCATGGAAGGAAAAGAGATGTGATCAAGGAGATGTGATCAAGGAGATGTGATCAAGGAGAGCTTGTTACACCCGTAAGTTTGGCAGCTGCATACAGTCGGGGCTAGTCAAGTTTCAGACATAAAATTCAATGAAGCATGGAAGGAAAAGAGATGTGATCAAGGAGATGTGATCAAGGAGATGAGATCAAGGAGATGTGAGGTCAAAGATAGAGATAGAGATGTGATATGGGATAAGTGGATGTGAACAAGGTATAATTAAGTGGGAGATGGGGAGTGGGTCAGTTTGCAGCGATGATTTAGAAATAAAATGTCTGTCAAGCTGAAAAGCTCTCAGGAAGGGTTTAAATTGCTCTTTCTTGGAAGTGATGACTCATACGTCAATCATAGTTGATGACTCATACATCAATCATAGTGTATGACCTATGCAGTTGATGACTCATAGGTCATACAATTTTCACTGATTAATCCCTCAGAGGAATCACCAGCTGAGATTTTCAGAGATGTTCACCAAATTTTAGTCAAGTCTTCAATATTTTTACCACATCATGTAGAATTAGACAGACGAGCATGAAAAATACCAGAATATAAACAAGTGAAAAAATGGATATTTACAAGTTCCAAAATATATACAACGATTTAATAAGAAGTAGAAAAAATAAAATAAAAACAAAATATATTATGACTGAAGACTATCTAACAAGGGATTGTAGAATTGTCTCCATAGGTTGGAGCAAGGGACCTGGCTGGATGGACAGAGTAGACACATGTGGAACAGTCTGGCGTCTATTCCAATCATCATTGTAGCAATTGGCTGGCAGACCCTGTTGACAGCTAATGTAACTGTCATTTGGGGGCTGGGGGCAAGTCCTTTCCGCTGTGCATGTCAGCTGGCAAGTAACACCCCTAGACTGGCCAACATATTATGTTACTAAACCAACTGAAATTTCCTTCAGTTTCACATTTATTTCACTCATTTCATTATTAACATAATTTACATATGCTTGTACTTAGTCAACATCCACAAGCCTCTCATAAAGTTGTACCCTCTGAACTCTCTTGATCCCTAGACTTTCAGAAGAGAAGATCATAATAACCTACTTTTATTTACCATTACTCTTGAGCTCAAAGATACATCTACACATCACTACTTCCAGATTGCTTGACCAAAACATATCTACATATCACTTTCTGGACCCTCAAGCCTGAAACTCTCAAAACTTATCACTGGCTGGGTGTAAACTCTTGGACCAGATTCAACCCCATCTACGACTTGGAGCCGCTGGTCAATTCCAGAAAATTTCCATCGAGTGGATTTTAATCACCCCGGAGTAACCCACCGCTGACAATTGGCGACCATCCCTTATACCCGTACACCTGGAAATCCCTGTGCGGACGGAATCCTCCCATCCCAAAGATTCATCATTTTTTTTTCTGTTTTTTTTTTAGAAAAATAGAGTCTGCTCCATCTTTTGTCAACTATTGCAGAACAAATCATCACAAATTTTTTCCTTCTAACCCTCTGTCTAACAACGCATTTCTTGATTCAGACCCAAAATTCAGCTAGCCTAGTTTGTGGTTAGCTTAAACCACCACTGCTGATTTTGGTTGATTGGACTCAATAGCAAAAGATCCTCTTTTGTTTCTCAGTCATCATCCAACCACCATTGAATTCACTCTTGCATTGTCCTCTGAGCAAGAATCATCTTCCTTTTCTATTTCTTCATTGGACAACATTCTATTGTCACTTTTTTTCCCTTTCAAACTCCTGATGTCCTTCAAAGTCAAATTTGAAGACCTCAAACAAGAGTTCAATAGAATGCAGAAGAAGTTAGAAGACCTAGAATCAATCATGAAGACCCTCACTCTATCTTCAGCTTCAAATGCGGACCCTAGAACTCCCATAGCCGTTAACAATGGAGCAAGTCGCAAGATAAGCATTGATACTGGATGTGTCACCCTCAGTGATGCCAAAGACTGGAATCTTTCTAGCTACACTGGGTGCAAGCAAAAAAAACAGGTGGTAACACAAGGGTATGTGTCAAGGGGAAATGGGTAATGGTTGATTTAAAAGAAAAGGTTTTAATAAAAACAATAAAGTTTTTATTAAGGGAGGGGCCTGAGTTACAGGGGTGGTTTATTGTGCCCTCCAAGGTTCTGGTCTTTTTGGTAAAAGAGTATGCCCAGACAGTAGTATACTACTGAAGTATATAAGGAAATAACACTCACTAGTTTATTTCCAGGAAAGATAACTTCAGGAGGGGTATGACTGGTCTTGAGGCGCTCAAAGAACTGGGTAACAGGTTGGTGATGAGTGCTGATACAGGTGAAAGGTTGTTGGATGAACTTCAAGTATAAAACAAGCAAAAACTGGACTATATAACAGGCTATAAGACTGGTTGATATGGTGGGTAAAAGCTGGTAAATGTAAGTGAAGATGGGGATATCATTTCGTGGGAATGAAGGGCTGTTTATATATCCATCCTGGGCTCTTGTGGGCGAAGCAGGAGCTCTTTTTTGCCTGGTCTAGTCTTCTACTAAGCCCTAGTTACCTGTATAACTGGGTTGGTTACGGTAGGGCTTAGTTACATGTTTCAAAAGGCCCAAAGTGGTTTAATGTTCCCATTAAGGTGAGTACTTTTGTGTCTTCCTCCCTTTTGGACCATTAGTCTATTTACAACCAACCAATTGGGCTATCTTGGCCTTAGTAGGAAAAGTATTGCCGCGGTGTTGGTTGTGCCTTCTATTACAGGTGCAAGGTACATGTAACTATGGAAATGATGATGTAAACCTTATTTATGCATCATACCCGAACTCTATTAACCTTAATTACATAGTCTACTAGCATATATTTAAGGCTATGTAGATCTTTAAGTCATATGAAAACTTGATGGCCTTGTAAAGGGATATGAAGGAGTGATAATTACGGGGTACTTTTGCTGAGCTACCCTGGGTTAATTTACATGTAGATTCAGAATCTGCAATAATATTCTAAGTTTTCTTTATACTTTAGAATTTATATCTAGATTCTGTGTTATATGTTTTGTTTTAATAATTTCTTTTGAAACAAAAGACGTAAGGTGTGCATTCTATTGAGACTAAGAATATAAGTTGTATATTGTTATAATTTGCTATGGTCAGGTTGTCTCTGAATTAGTAGCAGGCTGACAGGATGTGCAGCTCCAGCCATCAATTGCGGTCATGGAACGCTTTGGAGTCATTTGTTTAAGGTCATGCAACACCTTATCAACGTCTTTGAAATTTTGCATATTGGTCAGCAGCAAACTCAAGCTGATCCAAAGACAAAAACTCCATTGCTTCCACAAGTTGAATGATCAAACAAGAAAGCTACATATCAGTCACCTCGCTGGGAAGCAGGTGCACACCTGACTCAGTCAAACCCAAAACCACTCCTCAGTCCAAAAGTGAAGAGGCTTCCAAACCAACTGTCTCCAACCAAAATTGCTGAGAGATCCAAATTGAAACAGTCAAGACCAACCTGTCTGTCCAACAGACCTAAAGTCTTTCATCCTAAACAAGCTCGCAGAGATGAAAAATTGATTGGTGGACTACTTGGCAACAAGAAACCAACTGTTGACAATGAGGTCTTTGAGTACAACAAAATGAAGAAATGGTCTAGTCGATACACCCTCTTTAAGTCTAACCTGGCTGTGTCTGATCTTTTACCAACTTCAAGAAAAGCCCACAAGTTCATTCCCACAACAATAAAGGTTCACATCAAACACCTCTCACTCAAATCTGACAAACTGAATGAAAGAAAAGTGCTTGGTGTTTGGGAATGGAAGGAAGGTACCTTTACTGCAATTCTTGATGAATACAAGACCCCCTATTCTGCAAGTACAATTCAACACATGAGATTCCAGTTTACCGGCTTTGCTTGGGAAGGGGATTTGGGAGAACCACCACCAAAAATAAAGGACTTACCTGAAGATGTTTCCCAAAGAACACCTGATTTGCGCTGGTACTGGCTCAATGGTCTCTGGTTGCTTTATTACTTTGATTAACATGATAGCTCTATCCTTTTTTTTTTTTTTGTTAGTAGTAGCAAATTTCAGCTGGCAAGTAACACCCCCTAGACTGGCCAACATATTATGCTACTACACCACCTGCAATTTCCTTCAGTTTCACATTTATTTCACTCATTTCATTATTAAAATACTTTACATATTCTTGTACTTAGTCAACCTCCACAAGCCTCTTATGAAGTTGTACCCTCTGAACTCTCTTGATCCCTAGACTTTCAGAAGAGAAGATAATAATAACCTACTTTTATTTACCATTCCTCTTGAGCTCAAAGATACATCTACACATCACTACTTCCAGCTTGCTTGACCAAACCATATCTACATATCACTGTCTGGACCCTCAAGCCTGAAACTCTCAAAACTTATCACTGCCTGGGCGTAACATCATCACTCGTAAACTTCTCAATTATGCTTATCAGGCCAGTGAGCAAGGGCTGCCCAAGTACACATCCTACACGGGCAGCAGAGTGCTATTGAATAGATTTGATGATCAGACATTGAGCTTGGGAACAGTTGAAGTGAGGATCAGCATCTTACATTTGCCAGGGGAGTGGCACAGCAACATTTTGACCCACAACTAGAGCTTTGTTGAGGAGTCCAACTGAACTGTTGGCAATATCTGCCCAGGGATTTGGTAATGATTATCAGGTGGACAAGCAGATGAAATAGACAACATCACATTTGATTACTTACTTCCTTATCAGACTGGTGACGTGATTCCTTAAGGTGGAATAGATCTCTTTGCTCAGATTTCATCTCCATATTGATATCAGCATATTCCCCAACTCTCACTAATTTCAAAGACAATGAGAAGGCCAAATCCCATAGGAACTTTTTATTGGGTTCATTGAAGGGCTTGGTCCAGTCAGGTTGAAAGCATCTGATTCCAACTTGCCGCATAGTTCCCCACATTATAGAAAGTGTCTGTGTTGTTGCGTTGAGATGTCCCGGGCAGCCAGGGAAAGGAACGCAAGGATCTACAATGTCGCAATCCATACTCCAATCTTCCTCCAAGTCTCCAGAGGGAGATGCTTGTAAATTCCAACTTGCCTTTTCAGAAGCAATTGGTGGGCAAGGCAATTTCCCTGGTGCCTCTACCTGACCAATGAGAGCTTGGATATGGAAGCACATTCTTGCCTGCATTGGAAATAAAGCATCAATATCAGATACAAAGATGTGACAAGTGAAAATCTGAAAAGGGAAACTGACTAAGAGGGTGTTGTCGTGTTGAGGGTTTGGAGCTTGCCTTTGTGATATCCCTGCTTGGCTGTTGTTGTTATTTACAGTTGCATTTACCTTAACAAGCTAACATCAGTAGCAATCTGCCTCAGATCAACAAGGATTCAAGTGCCCTGTCCCTGTGAGTCTCGTGCAAATGTGTAAAGACTAGCAAGAAGCATGTTTTCTGACTGAGAGGGATTTGCGGGCATTGAGCGCCTCCAAAGGTCAACATTAGGTGGTTCAATGCAGCCTCCGCTGTGATCAAACATGATTGGGGGACCACGTTGATCAGTTGCGCTTTCATTCCCAACTTGCTTGCTGACTTGCTGATTGGCTGGCTCACAATGAAGATTGTTGGGTCTGTCTGGCTGATCATATGGATCACTGAGATGAGTTTTGGCCCAATCCCTTCGCAAAGCCCTCTCCTCTTGTCTTCTTTCCTCCTTCTCTCTGCGGCGCTGGTCTCTTTGAAAAAGTAGTTCACGTGAACTCATGGGGTGTTCTTCTGAATCTGGGTTCACGCGGCTTTGTCTGGAACAAGTTTGGGATTCAGGGCTGACTTCAATGATTATTTTACTTTTTCTTGGGGCAGGGGTGGGTTGCGGGGGGGAGGCAGGTCCTAGTGGAGCAGTGGGTAGGGCGGGGGGGGGGGAAGCGTTGGGGGAGGGATGGGTGTGCGCACCGCAGGAAGGATAGAGGGGATCATTGAAATTGAAGCTTGACTGTGGGTGGCAAAGATTGATGGGGGGATCCGCTGGTTCATCAAGCTATCTCAACCTACTTTATCAGACGTTGATGGGGGGTTTTGATGTTGATCCTGGTCCACCGGGTGAAATTTTCTCTGAGGTTTTTGCTTGGGCTTCTTTAAGGCAGGCCGCAAGGATGTACAGCTGAACGCCTCAACTGAAAAAAAGGGGGTGCATCTGTCCGGAATGCAACATCTATCTGGGATGCAACATTGGTTTGGGATGCAACTGAACTGGTGCATTGACGTGGCCTGCGTCTACGACATGGGTTGGAATCTGTCCAGGATGTAACTGAACTGGTGCGTTGACGTTTCCTGTGTCTACCACATGGTCTGGCATATTCGTTGGAAGCAGGTCCCGACTGTCTACTGCGCTTGGTTTGTGCTCAAGGTTCAAATATGCCTGAACAGTTTGCACGTAAGAGTTGGTATTTAGTAATCAAGTGAGATGGGTGATTGTTGCTGTTGTACAATACATCAAATTGGTCAAGATAATCTTTCACCTGCCCAATGGATATCTCGGAAGGATCTAATGATATTTTGTTCATGTCAGTTAAGGTCAGCAGGCTAGGTTACCGTGAGATATCATGAGTATCAAGCAAAAAGCTTACAGGGCCATTCCCTCAAGCCACTATCATCCTTCTGCTTTGCAGTTTCAAACCTTGTAAGTTGTTGACTGCTAGAAGTGGACCTTACAGAAGAATTTGCGGGGTTTGAAGCATTCCCGGTGTCACGCTCTGTGATGCCAAGGACTGATAACCTTCTAGCTACACAAGGTGCAAGACTCAAAATAATATGGAATAAATTATTTTAGAGGATTTTAATCTTTTTATTAATATTGAAAGATTATAAATTTAATTGGGAGGGGCCTGCAAGCAGGGGTGTTTTGGGTGCCCTCCAAAGGTGTTCGTGATGATGCACAGGAACTTTGTAACCTTTTACACTGGGGCCTGCAAGCAGGGGTGTTTAAGTGCCCAGTAAAAATAGTGGCTAAGAAAGGGCCACAACTCCTAGTGAAACAAGACTTACTGTAGGCTTTAAGAGGAGGAGGGGGGGGTTTCTTAAGGTAAACTGGACAGCTGGAAGCGGTTGGAAAGGTGGGCTTGATGACTGGACAGAGTTGGGTTTGAGGAAAAGAGGCTTTGAAGGCTTGAGGACTGATTTACTGGGCAGGACACTAGTAAGCTGGACTGGTGGAATGCTGATGGTAAATATGATAAAGCTGGGGAATAAAAATACAGGGGGAAGAAAGGGCCTCTTAAATGCCTTTCTGGAGCCCTGATGGCGAAACACCAAGTGGTATTTTGGCTATGGGAATACTACAAGGAAGGAGTTATCCTTAGTAAAAAAAAATGATGTAATTTATCAAATTATTACATGTACAGGCTGTCCATAATTGATACAGTCCGTCAATCATCTGTAGACATCATCTGAGGGCGCTTCAAGAGCTCTTAGTTTGATGTACAACATGTATTCATCACTTGATCAATAGAATAAAAAAGAAATAATCAAATTATAATACAGAATCTTATTTCTGTTTAATTTGGTTATTTCATATGTAAGGTTCTGCACCATGAGAGTTCTTGTCATACTTGCATGTAGGGTGCTTTTAAAGCTCTCCATTCAATTATTTGACACGCAAACATCATGGGAAAAGTGTCAACATTCATTATTTTCCCGTGATTAAATAAGCTTGTCATTTAGTTTAATTGTACAAGTTCTTTTAGATTTATTTGAAGTATTCTTATGTTTCCTTTATCCCCTGTTTTGTGTCTTTCATGTGTTATTATATTATTCAACTTATACTGTATGTATTTGTATAAGTAATAATAATACAAAGACTATAAAAAAGCGTGATATTTATGTCAAATGTTATTTAATATTTTATTTATGTGTTCAAAGGATAATTACATAGTTTATTTAAGTAATTATCCCGTATTTTGAGGACTTCTACTTATTAGAATACTCTCATATTACATATGTTTATACTTAGTAAGTATTTTAGCGCTTAGTAGGAGTATTCTTTAAGTTATTTTATTATTAGAAGGAGTAAGTTTTCTAGGGTACTTTGG
This sequence comes from Puccinia hordei, assembly GCA_007896445.1. Classification (NCBI taxonomy): domain Eukaryota; kingdom Fungi; phylum Basidiomycota; class Pucciniomycetes; order Pucciniales; family Pucciniaceae; genus Puccinia; species Puccinia hordei. The sequence goes on along the minus strand of RDRW01000406.1, from coordinate 8,445 downwards.
CTGAGGTACTCTAGGTTATTTTACTTCCTCTTTCAGAATATGGAATAACATTCTCACTTATCTCAAATTTTAATGAGTTATTATTTATTTATGATTTATTTATTTATTATATTTGTTTCTAGCATTATTACTACTTAATAATGTTTCTATTTTAAAATGTTTTCTTATTTTTATTATAATTTATGTTGTATTATTACTTATGTAATAATGTCTCTTTCATATGTATTTTTTATTGATTAATTATTACTTTATTTATTGTTCTAGTCAGGTTGTCTCTGAACTAGTAGCAAGCTGACACCCGGTGCGGCTACAATGTCCGGAACGGCCAGAATCGTTGCGGTCTGACTGTGAGGACGTTTCCTGCTCTGGTACCGCATGATCTGGTTTTGGGCAAATTTTTTGGTTGACCTGTTCACCAATGAGTTAGTTTTCTCGTGTAAATAATGAACCAAGTGAATGCTAAGAATGCTTACTGCTAGTATCATTTCATTCACTTGGCGGGATTGGGGGATCGCTGGTGTGGCTATGACACTTGCTGTGGGGAGAACTCGTAGGGATTGGGGGGTGAGAAGAACCGCCAGGGCTTGGGGAGCGTGGTAGAGCCACCAGGGCTTGGGGGGAGGGAAGAAGGATGAGTACTTGGGGGGTGGTAAGAAGAACCGGGGTTTGGATGGGAAGAAGAACTGGCAGAGCTTGCGGAGTGGGAAGAAGAACTAGGTTTTGGGCGCTGGACAAATCTTGCAGGGCTGGCTTGGCAGGAAGAAGCTCTTGTGGGTCTTGGGGGGTCACTTGTGTGGCTACAACACTCCCCGTTGCTTTGAGAAGGAGTCTTGAGAACTGGGTTTTCTTGATTGTCTGAGCTATTCGCCGGGTTGTTGATGTCTGATTGGGAAGCTTCACCTGAGCCATCCGCCGGGTTGTTGATGTCTGATTGAGTAGCTTCACCGGTAGAGGTGGAAACTGGTAAATTTTCTGAAGAGGCGGCTGGCTCTTGTGCTCCCAGCTGACCCGGTCTGCGCGACGGTGGCATGTCACGTCCACAATGATTATTGGAAACCACTAAAGGATTTATTGGCGCTATAATGCAAATGCCGGATGATTTTAGCCCTCCTCGGCTAGCCCCAGAGGTATTAGTAGCAGCAGGGGACAATTGCGCCGACATGCTTTGATTACACAGCTGAATCCTGAGAAATCTTTTTCCTGGGATAACTGGGATTACTACAGCGGGAATTCATTCTCTTTGAATGGCCGGGCACACTACTGGTTGCTGGTGAGAGCTCTTTCCGAATGCGTGAGCTATGAGATTTGGAGGCTGATTAAGGAGCCCTGGTGGTGTAAGTTGAAAAGGGGGAGGGGGGAGAACCGAGTGCACTTGCTTTGATCTGCTTAACCGTTTTCTTGCCATCATGCATGTCTCTTGGCCACAAGCAGATAGTGGTTTGCGTGTAGAGGGCTTTGTTGGAGCCACGTGTTTGCAAGGCAGAACATCTCTGGAAGTATTTGGTTGTCTCTTCTTAGATGTATTCACAGATACCTTATTAGGCTCAAGTAGGCGGATCAAGTTGTATGCTTGAGTCCATGATGATTGGAGGGGGTGAATTGGGAATCAAATCTTATGGATAGCCAGGAAGATCTTCATCTTGTTACAGGTGAGATCACAAGCAGCTAAACAAGTTTTGTAAAATGTAGTGTTAACATGCAACTCATTGATGGGAATTTGAGAATGAGATCACTCACGCGGCAACTCACCACTAAAGAATATTGATTTGAAGAATTGATTGCTGAATAGAAGTCAGACTAAAAGAAAACAAGAGTTAATAAAAGAGATCCAGGAATAAAGTGAAAAGAAAGAATAGAAGCAAAAGAGATAAACCAACATGAGTCAAGAGATGATGAATATGAAGAGAATCAGGCTGGTGGAGAACAAGAAAAGGAATCAGAGCAGAGTTTTCTAAAGAAGATGTGGTAATCAGTAAAAATGGTTTGAAAGAAGTATTTGAGTCTAATGGATCTCACCGGACAAAGTATGAAGAAAGGAAACAACAGAAGAAGAAGAAAGAGAGAGAGAAAGAAAGAAAAGGAAAGAAGAGATGATTGTGTTGGAGTTTCAGTCTCTCCTATTTCTTCTTTTTTCTTCTCTTGTGCCTCTCACCTTTCAGTTGTATTTCACTCACATGTCACAAGATCCACAGCTTACCTGGGCCAGAGTACAAGGAAGGATTTCTCTCCTCATCCTTCCACAAACATCTCATTACACTCTGACCCAGGTATGTCATCACTTCTCTCTCTTCTCTTGTCTCTTCTTTTTTTTTTTTTCCTTCCTCATTTGATGTGTGTTTTCACCCGTCATTGATGCAATTTATCCTTCCACAAACATCTCATTACACTCTGACCCAGTTGAGTCCAACAGGTTATGAGCGCCAGCGCACTACAACTGCAACAATTTTCAAAGGCAAAAAGGATCCGTAGGCTTCTCGATAAAGCCATAATAACTCTCTCAACACCTCACGTCGTTTTTCTTGTTTACAAACTTAAAATCAATCATGCCCTCCTCCGCTCAAGACTCCAAAGTTGCCAGCCACCCTGCACTTAAACTCACCGGTGTCGAGCAGCTGAAACCACCAGGCTCGGAATCCAACTACTTGGACTGGAGCTGGGTGCTGGAAGTTCACTTCACCGCCACCGATGTCGACTAAATTAGCAATGACAAGCCTGAAGACGCTAAAACAAAGAGCAACTGGGACCGCAATAAAAAAGCGGTCTGCGGGATCATCTCATGTACCATCCATCCATTGAACATCAGGAATGTCCGACATCTGAAGAACAACGGTCGTGGGCTCTGGAATGCTCTCAAGCGAGCTCATCAGGATTCCTTGGCTGGAGGAGTTACCTACTGGCTACGCAAACTCACCTCTTCCTGCATGGTGAACGATGATTTGCTGCCCCACCTCGAGGACATGGCCAATACATTCAAACAGCTTAGTTCCCTAGTAACCGCGGACGCTCCGCTGACCCCCGACAACATCTACTCATCATCCATTCTCACTTCCCTTCCCCCCGACTGGCTAGCTTGCGTCTCCTCGATGATGAATGAACCTTGTGTGAATCCAGAACGAGTCATTGACGCTCTGAAAGCTGAGGATCTTCATCGAAAAACTCGTTTGGCCGATCATCCTGTAGTTGAGGTTGTCTCTCAAGCCTCTGGGAAAAAGCCAGGAAAGTCTACGTCATCCAAGCAGGACCAGCCAACTCGCCACTGCACCTTTTGTAACCTCGACGGTCATGATCTAAATTGCTGCTTCAACGTTCCTTGTCTCATTCAAAATCACAAACTGAATCAGGCTCCACAAAAGCAAAAGAAGACCATGTCAAATCGTTTCTCTACCAACCAACCGGCAAAAGCTGGACGCACTCCTGCAGCACCTCTTGGCGACTTTCATGACCAAGCCAATGATGACTCAGATTTTGTATCTCTCTCTCTCTCCGCCTCACCCCTTCCAACGTTCCCTCTGGAGATGCCAACCTCGACTCAGGCTGCTCAATATCCATGACTCCCAATTCGAACGCTGTCTTCTTGGCCAAACCTAACAATACTCCGGTTCGGCTTGCGGATCACTCCACCGTTGAGGCTACCCACAAGGGGGTGTCTCGGCTACCTATCAAAGGCGGCACCTCAGTCCCCACTCTGGTAGTCCCTGCCCTTGCTGAACCGTTAATCTCCATTGCGTGGTTATGCAATGCTGGTCTCACAGCGGTTTTCACTCCGACGTCATGCAACATCTATTCAACCAGCAAATTTAGAATTTCGGGCTCAATCGTGGGCAGGGGATACAGACGTGGAAATCTCTTCTATCTCCCCTCTGAACCAGTTGGTCATCCTTCCTCTTCTTTCACCTTGGACAACAAAGTTGACAACACCCTGTTGGGATATCATCGGAGCCTCTCCCATATAGGTCTCCAACCATTGAAGACTCTCCTCAAATCCCAGGGGATAACTCCATCAGTTTGGAAGGAGCTCGATGTGCAAAAATGTGAAGTCTGCATTCAGTCCAAAATGCATCGTTGGTCATTTAAGTCTTGGTTGTACTACAGATCTCAAACCCCCAGTCAGCTTATTCACTCAGACGTGGGGTCATTCGAGGTAACCTCAAGGGAGGGCTACAAGTATTTCATCTCTTTTGTCAATGACTGCTCTAAGTCTGTATCTCTTTTTCCCATGAAATGCAAAAGTGACTCTTTCAAATGCTTCAAAATTTTCCGCGCTTTCTTTGAAAAGACTGGTGATTTCAAAATTCAAGCTCTCCGCACCAACAATGGGGGAGAGAGAGTATATATGTCAAGTGAGTTCAAAAACTACCTCGACTCCTCCGGTATTCATCATAATCCACGGTCCACCACACTCCCCCCAACTCAATGGAGTTTCAGAGAGGACAAATTGAACTGTCGGCAATCTATTCGTACCGGACTCGTCAGCGCCCATGTTCCTAAATCATTCTGGGCGGATGCCCTTGGCCATTCATTCTATGCTGACAACACTTTTCCATGCAAGACTCCAGTCGGCTTCAATCTCCGGCCTTGATCCTCGGAAAGCCGTTGGTCAAACTCTCTCTTCTCCATCCGTTTGGATGTCTTGCCTACTACAGGGTTCAAGAGGCTAACCGTAGGAAGGGACGTCAAAGGTTGAGCCGCAATTCTGCTCTCCTATCTGGAAGACGGGAACGGATACGGACTATACCATCTTGAGAGGCGGACAGTAGTCAAGTCTACAGACGTGACCTTCTTCAAAGGTGTTTTTCCATACGGCGCTGATCTAAAGGTCAATCCCTCTCCCGTTGTTGTAGAACTCCCGTGGCCGATTGTTTCACCTAATTTCAAAAAAACGACTCCGCTTCTGAATACAAATCCAGTACGCAATCCTCCCCTACCTACTCAATCTCCTACCCGGCCTCGAGTGCCTACACCCCAATCTCCCTCTTCTGGATATTCCACTTCAAGATTGGTTTGAATGTCGCCTAACAGCCTTGATTCACGCTCCATCCAACTCGCCCAGGACGTCGATAAATCCTCCTGAAATAGTTTTGCTCCCTCCCCCACGACACCGATTGTTCCTATTTCACTAAATAGTTTCTGCTCCCTCCCCCACGACACCGATTGTTCCTATTTCACTACCTCCTCTAACTTCCTCTCCTCCCGACGTCCCCTCACTCCTCGCACCTCCAAAAACCAGACACGTGGGATCTTCTTAGTGATCAAGCAAAACAAGAATGAGCTCTCCGCTGGATTAAGATCGACAAAGAGCAACACATAACCATTTTACTGCTCCTGAACGCACTGAAACACGAAAACAAAGCAAAGAGGTCAAAGGTCTTAGAACTGATAAGAAAAGAAAATTTTGCAAAAAAGTGAGACAGTAGCATACCTTGATAATCAAAGAGACCCTGACGAGCACGGTCCTTTGAATTTTTTTCCAGTTTCTGTCACTTTGGAAGCATCCTCTGTCACCCCTACCACGGAAACCAACCAACCTAGTCCAAGTCTGAGTCAGTCGGTTATTGTTGTCCTTTCTTTTTCACATTACAAGTACATACTAATATACTTTTTTTTTTAAAAAAACCAAGGTAAAGTTGAGCTCTTGCTCACTGTCATGAGCCGTATTGCGGGCCTGCCCGCACCAAAGCCCGCACCACATGTAGATAGTCTATCACGTACATGTCACAGACAGACCACTATATAGTCTGTCAGGATGAGGATCCACATCTCTTCCTCATCCTGCAATCTACATTATAGGATCCCAAAACCCCAGAAACCCCAGAACCCCAGAGCCCTTCCTCTCCACAGATCAGACCATAAAATATTGCAGGATCTAACACTACAGAGACAAGGCAAGAAACCAACACCCAGACACCTGAACAAAACCAGACAGACAACCCGAACGATCCCAACTCCACCCGCACCCAAAAGATGGACAAAGTAGAGCAACTCCGACAACAGCTTGAGGAGATGACTCAAGCAAGGGAGAACGAACGATCCCGCCGAAGCGGCGGCCAAAGCACAACAGGACCAACCATCCCGACCCAACCGGTTCCACCCCAACCCGCGGACCAAAGATCGCATGTCCCAACAAGTTTGATGGTGAACGCAGGACGAAGGCAGAAACGTTCGCCCGCCAAGTGGCGATTTATACATCGGTCAACAACGCCATGTTCCCTGACAACAGGACAAAGCTGTTATTCGCCGCGTCTACCTTACCGGACCCCGCCGCCGTGTGGTCCGCCCCGTACATTGACCTAGTCACGGAAGGGGCGGACTTCTCGTACGACGGGTGGACGAAGGATTTTGGAACGATGTATTTCGACTCCAAGAAAAAAGGAAAGGCGGAACGGGCGTTACGAGCGCTACAACAGATGAGGACAGTGGCCAACTACACCCACACATTCCTCACCCACGCTACTGCCACTGGATGGGAGGTCCAGACCCTCATCAGCCAATACCGGCAGGGCTTAAAACGGGACATTCGGACGGCACTAGTACTGGCCCGCACCACTTTCACCACTGTCAATGAGGGCAGCGGGTCTAGCATATGGAGCTTGATTCGGAGATGCACGGGGCGGAAACGACCACTGGATTTGCGAAGACTCAGCCAGATCCCGACGCCATGGACACATCTGCGATCAGCGGCCGACTGTCCGAGGACAAGAAGGCCCGCATGATGCGGGAAGGACTTTGCTTCCGCTGCGGGACGCGAGGAGGAAATATCTCTTGGGAGTGTCCAAACAAGAAAGGGAAAGGACGGACACCTGCCTCGGTCTCCGCACTCAAGACCAGATCCGACAGCTAGCCGATGGATTGGCGGCACTTAAAACAGAGGGACAGGCGGACAAGGTGAACAAGGGACGGGCCGATAAGTCAAAAAATGGAGACGCTCAGGAATGAAGGTTGTGCCCTTCCCGAGCGTAGCGGAGTTGTCATGCAGTATTGGTGCTAGTCAGACATTACATTTAAATGAAAGTGATCCCCGATGTTTCCTTTCATGCACCATCACAACTCCCAGAGCCACACCCCAAAGCCCCTATCCCCCCTATCCTTCCTCATAGACTCGGAGCAACCCACGACGTTCTGAGTGAATCGTACGCATCCCAATGGGGACTCCTCAAGGCCGCTTCGGCCTCGGGGCAAACCGTCTTTGGATTTGACGGGTCCGCAAGCAGAGCAACCCATGAGATAGACCTAATGTTGAACGACGAACCCCACCCGTCCCGATTCATCATTACACAACTGAAAGACTTGTATGATGGGATCCTAGGGATGCCCTGGATCCGCTGACATGGACACCAAATCAATTGGACAAACCGTACCCTATGGACCCCGGACATTGCGGCCACTTCGGCGGTTTTGTCTATTCCGAAAACACCCAACCCAGCGAGTCAGGGAAAGCTAGGAAGATTGACGAGGGGTGTGTGTTTTGAACACAATAACGCCCCCGCAATGTGAGTTCGATATCCTTATCCCCCACATCATTCCCGAAACGGCTGGCAAGCTGTACACACTGTAGATAGACCCCAGAACCCCACATGGAATCCCAAAACCACACCCCAAACCGATTACCCAATGAAACCGTATCCAATAAAACTTGTGCTACTGCGGCAGCAGTATTGTCCTACCCGCCAACATCCCGCAGAAGGTCGAAAGGCCCATGGGGAAAGCTAGGATTAGTGACGAGGGGTGTGTGCTTGCAGCACAATAACACCCCCGCAATGTGAGTTTGACAACCCCTCACCCCATACTTTACCGCCCGAGACAGCTGGCAAGCTTGTACGCCTTGTAGATAGATTTGCAAGCCCCGCCAAGAACCCCAAGACTCGACACTCTGACCAGGTACCCAATGAAATTATTGCTACTGCCAAGGCAGTATTGTCCTCTCCGCCAACATCCCCGCATACGGTCTGCAGGCCCATGGGGAAAGCTAGGATTAGTGACGAGGGGTGTGGGCTTTTAGCACAATAACACCCCCGCAATGTGAGTCTGATAGATCTCCCCGCATTTGAATCCCGAAACAGCTGGCAAGCCTCTTTCCCCCTAGGACATACCCCTGCAGTGATCAGCACGGCCAAAACATCGTGGTCGACATTGGCCCGATTGGCAGCAAAAAGGGAAAGCCACGACTGCGGAGCAGGACTACGGAAGAATTAGTACCGCGGTGCTACCAGCGACACCTTGACATGTTCCGGAAATCAAGCGCCATGAGACTTCCCCCGCAAAGAAAGTATGACTTCCGCGTAGATCTGATCCCGAGCCACCCCACAGGCCGGAAGAATCATCCCGCTATCCCCAGCAGAGAACCAGGCACTTGATATATGATTGCCGGAGGACTGCCGGCCGCAGGCCATTCAAGGACCACATCCCCGTGCGGGCACCGTACTATTCACTGGAAAGAAGACGGAAACC